>PVIY010053964.1:0-14436 GCA_004026745.1 Myrmecophaga tridactyla | reverse complement strand
CTCTTTCAGATGCTCTGTCTCTGTAAGGTCTGCCATCTCTATTGAATGTGCCATCTCTGTCAGGTCCACCGTCTCTTTTGGATGCTCCGTCTCTATCAGGTGCACCATCTCTATCAGATGCACTGTCCCTATTGGATGTGCCATTTCTGTTGGGTCTGCCATTTCTGTCAGATCTGCCATCTCTATTAGGTCCACTGTTTCTATTGGGTCAGGTCTGCTGTCTCTATCAGATGCCCTGTCTCTATTGGATGCATCATCTCTATCAGATCCCCTATCTTTATTGGTTGAGCCATCTTTATCAAATCTGCCATCTCTGTCGGATGTGCTGTCTCTGTCGGTTCCACCATCTCTACTGCATCTTCTGTCTTTATCTGGTCAGCTGTCTCTATCAGGTGTGTCGTCTCTGTCAGGTCCACCATCTGTATCGTGTCTGCCATCTGTTGGATTTGCTGTATCTGTTGGATTCAACTTGTTGCACCTGTCCCCTCCTAAAGCAGAGGAATGCTGTGCAGGGGTGGGGCTGGGTAGCACCCCATGAAAATGGACAACCCATCGGCAAATGGGACTCCCATTGTGTCAGCATGGAGAAGAGCTTGTTCGGGGCTGAGCTGCCTCTTGCCCTAATGCCACAGCTTCCCATCTGTGGGGTGGCACTGGACAGCATGAATGGTGGTGGGAACGACAGCCTGGAAGATGGCTGGGATGGCAGCTGGGCAATGGCCTGGATGACAGGTAGGATGACAGCTTGCTCAATGGCGAGGACGATGACCTGGATAACAGTTGGGATGATGGTCTTGTTGATAGCCTGGACAATGTCCTGGTTAATGGCTGGGATTACGGCCTTTATGATGGCCTTGATGTTGACCAGGATGATGGCCGTCAACCATGACCTGGGTGATGTCCTGGATGACGGCCGGGACAATGGCCTGGATGCTGACCTGGCGATGTCCTGGATGATGGCTGGAATGATGACCTGGAAGACAGCCTAGATGATGGCTGGGACGATGGTGGAGATGACAGCCTGGAAAATGGCTGGGAAAATGGTGAGGATGATGGCCCGGACAATTGCCTGGATGATGTTTGCAATGATGGCCTGGATGATGGCTGGGACGATGGCCGGGATGATGGCCTGGATGATGACCTGGACAATAGCCTGAACGATGGCCTGGACGATGTCCTGCACAGTGTGGGAAGCTGACCAGAGCAGGCAGCTTTGCAGGCCAGCCTGGAGCATGAGTCACCATAACGCATTGGCATCCTGGGTGGTGTCAGTAGACTCTGCGTGGGGACTTTCTCTGGCAGATGGAGAGCAAGATTCCCTTTTGTGGATGTTCTTATGTCTGCGAAGAACTTCACACAGTCCTCTGCTCACAGTAGGTGCTTAATAAATGAAGCCACAAGTGGCCCTCTGTGAGGGGGCCCCTCTGTCAAAGGTTAGGAAAGAGAACTGGCTTCCGTTTCATCCCACAGGGCCAGTTGTTGGATTAGTGCAAACGCTTACACTCAATCAGAACAGATTAAATATTAATTGACTATTATCTCAGTATAATGAGATGAAACAAACGCATGTTAAGACTCTTGGGTGTTTGGATCAGGAGAGGACCTGGACAGGGAAATTACACTACCTTACCTTTTAAACATTTAGATATTGGTGCCAATAAGTTACATTTAAATTGACAAAGAAAGAGATCTGGTATATTTCCCACACGTTGTGCTTTGCTAATTACCGTTTAGGATATTGCTGTCAGAAGTAGGAGAATCGCGGTGCCTGGTGACATTTGAAACTGCAGTGCTAATTGAATCCGCGGCAGTTAAACGTTAATAGGTTTAATTATACGGAAGTGACACCAGAGGGCGGCCGTGTCCTGTGTCTGCAGCCTTTGCTGCCGCACATCGGCTGAAAGCGAATGTGTGAGTAATCAGGATGATGAAAACCGTCTTTAAGAGATTTCTTAAGACAGAGATGCAATAACATGATCTTATTTAGGAAGAAGTTAGCTTTACTTCATCCTGTTCAAGTCCTTATTGATAGCATTTGATAAGTGACCACACAGTTGACATCTGGCCAGTGAGCCCTTGCTCCTGCTTTTGTCGAACTTCCTGCGATGCCTTGAAACCCTTTGATGCCGCAGGGTAAGTGTGAGTGGACAGCGGCGCTCAGCGACCCCTGGGTGTCGAGGTCCCCTGGAGAGCACGTGGGCCGGAACGGAGGGCGCGTCTAGCGCATTGGAGTGCAGTGGTCAGGTGAGCAGGTGGACAGGTCTCGCTGTGACGTTGCAGGTACCCCAGGAGCTGGCTGAGTTCTGGGGTGTCACTGTGTAGGTGGACGTCTGGATGGTCCCCGGTGTCCTGCCAGGCAGTGGCGTGGCCTCCTGTCTTGGACCCTGGGTTAATGATCCTGAGCCAAGGGGTCCCCAGGTGCTGAGCCTCGCAGGCCGGAAGCCCTTTCAGTGGAAGGGGCTTGTGCCATTCCGTCGGGAAGGTGGTAGCAAAGGGCTCTGCTTTCTCTGGCCAGGAATGGAGCTCCTCTGCTTGAGCAAGGAAGGCGTTGGTTCCAGAAAGATTTTTTTTTTTTTTTTTAAGTTTGCATATGGGCAGGAGGCACCAAGGATCGAACTCCAGACCTCCAGCATGGCAGGTTGGAGCTCTGCCTGCTGAGCCACGGCAGCCGCCCCAGAAAGATTTTTTTAAAATGGGCAGCTGTAAAACTTACAGAGACCCTTCCGCAAGGTGAATGTCATGCCTGCCTAGTTCAATAAGCATTACTGGTCATCTGCATGTGACAAGGTCCAGTTCATGGTGGGGATGAGTTGACTGAGCCACAGCAATCTTCTGCCAGTGGTGAACTGGTCAGGAGGCGCTGCGTGGGGGTGGGGGTGGGGTATAAGCCCCCAGGCCACAGGACTCAGCCCGTGCCCAGGACTCTAGACCATGGACCGGTCCTTTGTGCTGCAGGCTGGATGCCGCAGGGCCTGGGAGAGGGTGCCTGGGGTGCTGGGTGGGGGGTGCAGAGCCGCAGGGCATAACATGGTGGGTCTCAGTGTCTTCACGCCAGCTCCAACGCCCACATTCCAGGAAGCGCCACAGCTCACAGGCTGGGACCAGATAAAAGTTCAGAAGTTCATGACAAGGACTTGGGCAGGTCATTTGAACTGGTCATGGGCCTGGTGACGCTCACCGCGGGGAGCTGGGAAGCCGGCAGGGCCTGCGTCGGACAGCAAACCGCGCCAACGAGGTCTGGGTGGAACTGCTGAGCCCCCGTCTGGAAGTGATTTGCTTTCCCTGCTGGCTTGAGTGTTTCTGGTCAGGGCGAGAGCATCCTTCTTCTCTCAAGAAGTTCTCCCAAGAGTCTCCGAATTCAAACAGAGCGGAACCAGCTCTACAGCAGAGGAGTGGCAGCCCAGGATGACAGGAAGGGCAGAGTAGACCTTGAGTCCCAAGTCCCGTTCCAGCCATCCGCGAGCAGTTCAGTCATGTAATCAGGGAGTCCCCACGGCGTGTCTAAAAAATCACAAGCAAGCCAGGTACTGGAAAACCGATGACAAGTTCAGGTCACAAGTTTGGGAAAGGGGTGGGTGGGCCCCAGGAACAAGTACGGGTCAGACATTTGTCAGACTATGGAGTGGATTCTAAGCATGAGCACATGGAAAGGAATGTGTTGACTCCGAGAAGATGCGGAGTCACTGACGGCAAATCAGGCCAGACCCGGGCCATCTCCCTTCCTGCAAGCATTTCGCTGAGGTGGTAGGCTGCGGGAGGGATGCACACGTGGTGTTTCTTGGTTTTAGGAAAACATTTGGCCAGATCTGACCAGATGTCGGAGTGGCCTGTGCGATGAGATGCATGTGCAATGAAAGCCCTTTTGGGAGGCCAGGGGCCTAGTGGAAAAGTGCCCAGGTTGGGGGAACTAAAACCTCAGTTCACAGTGCTGTTTGGTGAGTGTCTGCCCAGGTCCTTGGCGATTCGTAATAAGCACGATGAGGACACGGGAAAGTCTGAGGTTAGGACTGACCAGCCGGCCTGGTGTCAGGGAAGACTTCCTGTTAAGTTCAACGCTGGCAAAATGGAAATCGGCAACTGTGGCGATTGGCCTGCGTGGAGGTAGAAAGACCCGCTCTTACCTTCACTGTTTAAGCTCCAGTTTAAAACCAGGGGGTCTCCACAGACTTGAAATCGGGCACGTCCCCTTCCTGCATGGAAGAGGGACTCCAGTCCCGAGAGAATAAGTCCCATAGGAAGAAAATTGGAGAGCTTTGCTGAGCCGCCTGTAAGAGAGCGCCTTTCCTGGATGGGATGATTAAACTTGGCAAATATGTTAATTCTTCCTTAACTCACTATAAGCCTAATGGATCCTCAATCAAATCACCACAAATTTCTCTTTTGAACTTGGAGAGGCAGGGGCCAGACCAGGCAAGTGGGACTGCGTCACTGTGGCAGTCTTTATCCAAAGACCAATGAGAAGCCGTTTAAGGGTTTTGGTCATAAAGTATAAAGTATAAAGGAATATACTTTATGTTTTGGAACAGTTTTAAATTTGCAGAAGAATTAAGCAGGAAGTACAGAGAATTCCCCTGTACCCCTCTCCCACACACATCACTTCCACTGTTATTAACGCCTTGCATTTCTTTGTCTATACATTTCTTTCTGAACATTTCATGTGAGTGGATTCCTACCGCACGATGTCTTTTGTGACCGGTTTCTTTCACTTAACATAATGCTTCCAAGGTTCATCCTTGCTGAAGCATGTATGAGTACTTTATTCCTTTTGGTGGGTGAATAATATTCCATTGCATGGATTTACCACATTTTGTTTATTCATTTGTCAGTTGATGGGCATTTTGATTGTTTCTACCTTTTGGGTATTATGAATAATGTTATGAGCATTTTCATATTTGTTTTTATGTGGACATATATTTTTGTATATCTCAGAGTGGAATTGCTGGCTCATTTGGTAACTCTATGTTTAATTGTTTGAGGAACTGCATGGCTGTTTTTCCGCAGTAGCTGTACCATCTTACATTCCCACCAGTCTAAGGGTCCCAATCTCTCCACATCGTCACAATACTTGTTATTATATGACATTTTGAGTCTAGCCATCCTAGAGTTCTGAAGTGGGATGTTATTGCAGTTTTGATTTGCCTTTCCCCATGATTGATGATGTCAAGCACCTTTTCATGTGCTTATTGGCCATTTGTGTATCTTCCTTGGAGATATTCAGGAGAAATCTTTTGGGGAAATTTAGGAAGGTCTGTTCAGATCTTTAACTCATTTTTAGATGGGTTATTTGTATTTTTATTATTAAGTTGTGAGAGTTCTCTGTATATTCTGAATACGATTGATTTTTGCGTATTGATCTTGTATCCTGCCATCTTGGTGAACTTGTTTTTTAGTTCGACTAGATTTTTTTATGGATTCTTTAGGATTTTCTGCATACAAGATCACATCATCTTTGAATAGAAGTAGTTTTACTTCTTCCTTTACAATATGGGTGCATTTTCTTTCTTTTTCTTGCCCCTAGTACAGTGTTGAATAGAAGTGGTAAGGGTAGACGTCCCTGTCTTGTACCTGATTAGTAGGAAAGTATCCAGTATTTCAACATTAAGTATGATGTTAGCTGTGCGTTTTCATGGATACCCTTGATCCCATGTTCCTACTTTGTTGAGCGTTTTTATTATGAAAGAGATTTGGATTTTGTCAAATGCCTTTTCTGAATTTATTGAGTTGATCATATGATTTTTTTTGTTTTTAATTTTTTTTATTTACATGGGCAGGCACCGGGAAATGAACCCGGGTCCTCTGGCATGGCAGGCGAGCATTCTTGCCTGCTGAGCCACCGTGGCCTGCCCGATCATATGATTTTTGTTTTTTATCCTGTTGACATCATGTATTACATTTAATTGATTTTCACATGTTAAACCAACATTGCATTTCTAGGATAAATCCCAGTTGGTCAAGGTGTGTAATTTTTTTTATATGTCACTGGATTCAGTTGGCTAGTATTTTGTTGAGGATTTGTGCATCTGTAGTCATGAGAAATATTGGTCTGTAGTTTTCTTTACTGTTGATAGCACATCTGGTTTGGGTATCAGGCCTCCTAAAATGAGCTGGGGAGTCATCCTTTTCCTCCTGTTTTTTAGAAGAGTGTATGAAATATTGGTATTAATTCTTCTTTAAATGTTTGGTAGATTTCAATGGTGAAGCCATCAGGTCCTGGCTTTTTCTTTGTGGGGAGCTTTTAAATTATTAACTCAGTCTCTTCATAAGTTATTTTCATTAGTTTATATCCTTTTGTAATTTGTTCTTTTCCTCTAAGTTATCTAATTTGTTGTCATACAGTTGTTATAATATTCCTTTATAGTCCTTTTTCATCTCTCTATGGTCAATAGTAATGTCCCTTCTTTCATTTCTTATTCTAGTAATTTGAATTTTCTTTCTTTTCCTTGATCACTCTAGTTAAAAGCTTGTTAAATGTATTGATCTTTAAAAAAAACAGCTTTTGGTTGCATTGGTTTTCTCTGTTTTTCTATTTTCTATTTCATTAATTTCTGCTGTAATATTTATTATTTCTCTCCTTCTGTTTTCTTAAAGGTTTAGTTTGCTCCTTTCTTCCAGTGTCAGAAGTGGATGGTTATGTTATTGATTTGAGATATTTCTTCCTAATATAGGCCTTTACAGTTACACATTTTCACCCAAACACTGCTTTAGCTGCATCCCATAAGTTTTGGTATATTGTGTCTTCATTTTCACTCATCTCAGAGTATTTTCCTATTTCCCTTTCAATGTCTCCTCTGACCCACTGACTATTTAGGAGTGTGTTTTATTTCCACATACTTACAGAATTCCCAAATTAATTCCTGCTATTGCTTTCTTACCTCATTCCACCTTATCCTACCTGATACCTAAAGACTGGAAGATGTAATATATTTGAAAAGCCATCACTAAGTGTTTGCCCCTCCATTTTTCCTTTCTTCATCCCAAATACCCTTATAACTCTGCCCTCCAGTAATGGAGAATTAAATTGTATTCTGAAGTTTCTGACTTTGGCAAACAGGGACATATCCAAGAGAAAATGTTCAAAGTTTGCAGCCACGTGGCGTGCTCCGGGGCTTTCTGGGCCATTGGGGCAGTTGCTTTGTCAGGGGGCAGGGGGTGGGCAGAATGGGGATGCAGCCAGTTTGCACAGCCAAGTGCCAGCACTGGGGTCCTGCCTGACTTCATCACTAACACGCTGGGTGACTTAGGGCAAGTCACTCAACCTCTCTGTGCTTTGCTTTCCAGACTCCTCATAGTAAGTGTTGAGAACTGAACCCCCAAAAGTCCTGTTCAAGTCCTCACCCCAGTCGTGTGGATGTGACTATATTGGTTTGATAATACTGCCAGAATGCAATATACCAGAAACGGGGTGGCTTTTATAAAGGGAATTTATTAAGTTATAAGTATACAGTTCTGAGGCCGTAAACATGTCCAATCTAAGGCATTCAGAGAAAGATACCTCGGCTCCAGGAGTCTGGAGCACCTCTGTCTGCTGGGAAGGCATGGGGCTGGCATCTACTGGCCCTTTGGCTTAAGGTTTTGAACAGCTTCCCTGGGGACAGTTTCTTCCTGCATCTCCAAACATCTGCGTCTCCTGTTGGCTCTGAGCGTTCTCCAAAATGTTCCCTCTTTTAAAGGATCCCAGTAAACTAATCGAGACCCACCTGGAATGGGTGGAGCCACGTCTCCATCTTCTCAGAAGGCCACACCCACAGTTGGGTGTCACATCTCCATGGAAACAACCTAATCAAAGTTTCCATCCTAAACGATAGGTCTGGCCCACAAGATTGGGTCAGGAATAAAACATGGGTTTTCTGGGGTCCATAATAATTTCCACCCAGCACAGTGACCCTATTTGGAGATAGGGTCTTTGAAGATGTGCTGAGTTAAGATGAAGCACGAGGGGTTAGGGTGGCCCTCATCCAGTGACCGCTGTCCTTATAAGGAGAGGGAACTCGGAGCCAGAGACACCGGACACAGGCAAAGGGCTCCCACGCGGAGGCCCCGAGCCAAGGGCCGCGACACGACTGGAGCCAGAGGAGGCAGGGCGGCGTCAGAGGGGCTGCACACGCCTCGATTTCGGACATCTGGCCTCCATCTCCATCATTTTAGTAAACGGCGCTTTGTTGGGAAGCTGGACCCCAAGATGGGAAGCTGGAGGGGTCCCCGCGGGGGTGGTGCGGACGGTCGTGGGAGCAGCGGGAAGTGCGAGAATGCACCTGTGGCAGGTGTGGGGCCCCTGCTCCCTCCGGCCCCCTGGGAGCTTCCCCGCATCCCTGCCTTTCGATGCCCCCTCGGCCTCTCCGGCTGCTCGTGCACCCCCCAGGACGAGGGGGTTCTCTCACCGGGAGGGGTGGGGTCTGCTCACCCGGGCCCCTCTTTCCTGGGTTGGTCTCCCGCAGAGGCATGGACTATGGGTCCGTCTGCCTCTCCCCAGGTCCCCCACCCACCTGCCCCTGGCTGCTAGTGCTGCGCACCACTAGGTGGGGGGCCTGCCCGGGGCAGGGGCAAATGCAGCCCTCTGGGGTCCTACCCGTGGGCCCCACTGCCCCGGTGGCTTTATCAGTCACGAGGCCGGTGTGTGACTGTGACCCCTCCAGCTTGTCCTGCTATTTCTCCAGAGGAAGGGAGGAAGGGAAGAAGGAAAGGCTACTATGTCTGGACACCCTGAAGCTCCAGCATGAGGGCACCCAGTTTGAAACCCAGCTTACGAGAAAGCGTGGCATGTGGAAAACGCGTCGCTGAGGCTCTATGGAGCCCCGAGCCCTGCCACAGGTACGGAGCGTTGCTGTTTGGGGTTAGCCCAGGGTTTTTCTGGGCTTTGACTTCCACAGCTTTATGGTGAAGGTTTGACTAGTTGATCTTTCAGCTTTTTTGGCCTGTGACCCCATGCATCTCACCACCCAATGAGCCTCCAGATGCATAGGGCATCCTTTATCTGCTGGCCCCTGCAGTACATTGACCATGCCATATCCACACGCTCTGTCTTCCTTAGTAACAAACCCCAGTTTTGACTGGGAACTAAAAGATATATTCCTAGCTTTTCTTAAACCTAGGAGATGTACATGGAAACTTGGTATAGAACTTCTGGGAAGCTCCTTAAGAAATCAAGAGTCAGTTGTTAGATCCTTTTTACCCCCTCTTCCTTCCTTCTGCTTTCTACTTGGAATGTGGAACTTTTGGCTGGAGCCCCAGCAGCCATCATGGACCAAGAAGCCATATTAACCATGGAAGCCACATGCAAAGGTTGGTAAAATAGAAGGCTCCTGAGTTGTGGATGGCATGGCAGAGCTGCCACACTAGACCCTTTATGTGAAAAAGAAATAAATGAAGTCACAGTTAATTCTGGCCTTTGTTGCCAGTAGCTGAATGAAATTTCTAACGAATACAATTAACTTGGATTTCTCTTATAAGTGATAAATCCCTTACCAGAATGAAGAGTGCATATTTGTAGGATGGTGCAGTACACGCAGCTGATCTTTAGAACAAAAAGGCTGAATTCATGTTAAGAAAACTATGACTTGAGAAGTGAGAGACAATTACATTCTCTTTTGCTTTCTGAACTAGTGGCATTGTTGTAACTGGAGGTGTTCACTTCTGCTGAGCCTGACCATCAGTTAAATATTTCAACTAGCAGCCCATTCTGAACGTCTTTTCAGACATTCGTAATAGTTAGCAATTGTAGATCTGAACAAACGTGTTGGCCAAAAATTCTTTCAGGCTGACAAAATGTGCTAGTCCTTGCCAAACATGAAGTAACACGTAACCATTTAAAATAAGGGCTCTAAAGCTTTGCAGCCAGGGCATTATGTGTTTTGCACCCTTATGAAGTAAGCAGTGACAGGAAAATGGGTATTCAGCTAATCAAGCCCGTGGCATTCCTCTTCAGGTTTCCCAAGAACTATACAAGACTCCTGGATAAGATAAAGGGAAGGCTTGCCCCGAAGCTCCTACGGATGTTTCTTCCACCTTGTTCTCACGGGTTGCTGTGGTCTGGTGGGAAAATGTCAGGACTCGGAATTAGGAGTCTTGAATTTGAACATGAGGTTTTGCAAATAACGCCACGGTTCTGGGCAAATTGTTTAGCGTCCCCAACTCTCTGTTTCCTTAACTGTAGAATTGGGAACTCAATATTTATCACAAGGTGATTATAAGGATTAAACACCATAGTACAGCTAAAACACATGGCATGTGCCTGACGGGGAGGAAGTGCTTTTAATAAACATCGTATTGAAAGGGAACCTTTAGTTATCTGGAATCTGAACTCTTACTCCAGAGAATGTGAAATATTGATTAAACATGTTGCAGTGTCATTAGAATTCACCAAAACATTCAATGTTCAGAGAAATCATGCTCCCTGCTACTGGAAGGTAAAGGAGGTACCTGTGGTTTGGACAAGGTGACCCAGTGGGGTTCTGGGGATGACCTGCTGAGAGCCCCCATTTGGGTGTGTGTGGCTGACAGCGTGAAGGCAGGGCGTGGGTTGGATATGAAGGTTGGCGTGTTTGGTAAAGAGCAGGGGACTGTAATTGATTCAGGGGCGCACGCTGAGGCCTGTGCCAGGCTGTGTGTGTATGTGTGTGTGTGGGGGGTCTCTCTCTGGACAGTGGAGAAGGAGGTCCAGGAGAATTAGCACCTTCACAGGGTGTGCACTAGGGCAACCAGCCAAACACAGCATGGGGAAGTCCTAAAGCAAATGCCTGCTTTCCAGGCAGGCACAGCACTGCTTCTCGTTTCTGCAGCTTACCTTTTTATGGGGGGCCTGGAGAAGTTCCAGAGGTAAAGGAAAGTTTCTGAGGGAATGGAAGCCTCTGGTTGGTGCACTGCTCCCACCTGGGCTCTCTTTCGATCCCCAAAGCAATCTTGTGTACGGCTGGGCAGGTAGATTGTCACCTTTTTAGGGTGGATAAACTGAGGCCTAGAGCAGTGCAGTGACTGATTACTTGAAACCGAGACTAGAATCCAGTGGGAACTTGAGTTTATAATTCACTTAAAAATTAAAGTATGGGCTGGTCCGACCTGGAACAACTTGGAAGCCGTCACTCACAACAAGAAAAAGACTGAATAGAGGGGAAATCAACATCTTTTCTTGATCCATCAGAGAATTGAAGCCATAGGGCAGCCCACTACCCTGAAAATGGAAGAGACAGACAGATACAGCGCTGCAGCTTCTTGGGAGCAGAGGCCACTGCTGAGGCCTGGAAAGGACAATCAGAGGGCAAGGGACTGATTGCTGGAGACTGAGTGTGGGCTGGCTCGAGGGGTGGACACTGCTGGGGCCAAGCCTTAGGGATGCCCTCACACTCTCCTGCGTTACCTCCAGGAACCCCACCAGGTTATAGGGGGAGGATGGGAGAAAACTTGCCCTCGTGCTTCAGGAATGGGGAAGGAAAAGCAACCCTTAAGAAATAGGATCTCCTTAGCCAATGCCTGCCCTGGGGGAAGCCTTTACAGGAGCCTGACTTTGGTTTTACCAGCCCCTCTAGCCTGCCACAGGGAAGAGAAATTATCCTCACCCCCAGCTCCACCCCCTCTAATCCTGTTTCACACTTGTACCTTGCAGAGGGCACAGCCGGGGACACTGGCCCACCAAGACCTGGCCACAGGCTTACGGATCCCCGCCTCTCATCAATAGGACTCTGTCATCACAGGAGTGGCAGCTGTGGCTCAAACCCTAAGACCCAAAAACCAGGGCAGGAAACTTTAGCCCTGACTTCACCACCACAGCAAACAGTATCCAGATAAACACAAACCTTATGCTAAAGCCCAATTTACCTCACTTCCTTCTATTGGACAGATCATGGCTGGCATTCAGCAAAAAATGACAAGGGATACTAAAAGGCAAAAAAAAAAAAAAAAAAAAAAAAAAAAAAAAAAAAAAAAAAAAAAATCCTCAAAGAAAGCACCAGGACCAGGCTCAGATGTGGCAGAGATTTTGGAATTATCAGAGCAGAGATTTAAAATAACTACGATTATAGGCTAAGGGCTGCACGGGAGAAAGTGGACCACCTGCAAGCACAGACAAGCAATGTCAGTAGAGACATGTAAATTCTAAGAAAGAAGCAAAAGGGAATGCTAGTAAAAGCCACAATAACTGAAATAAAGACTGTCTCTGATGGGCTCGTTAAGAGGCGGGACACAGCTGGGGAAAGACTCAGTGAGCCTCAAGTTAGGTCAATAGTATCCTCTCAAACTGAAAAGCAAAGAGAAAAGAATGGGGAAAAATCCCTGACCAGATCAGAATATTCAAGAATCATGAAACAATTACAAGAAATGTAACATTCACGTAATGGAGATAGCAGAAGGAGTGAAAAAGTGAAAGGAGAAGAAATATTTGAAGTAATAATGGCCAAGATTTTTCCAAAATAAATGTGAAACACCAAACCATAGACCCAGGAAACTCCGAGAACACCAAGCAGGATGAATACCAGAAAATCAAATTTAGGGATATCATGTTCAAACTGCAGAAAATCAAAGAGAAAGAAAAAAATTAAAGGATGCCAGAGCGGGAAGAAAACATCTTATCTAGAGAGGAACACAGAGAAGAATTATGTGGATGTCTCTTCAGAACTCATGTAAAAAAAAGAGAGCGGAGTAAAATATTTAACATGAAAGTAAAAAATCTAAAATTTTGTATGTAGCAAAACTATTCTTCACTAATGAAAGGGGAATAATGACCTTCTCAGACAAAAATTGATGGACTTTGTTGCCAGTAGAGCTGCCTTGCAAAAAACATTGAAAAAGTTCTTTGGAAAGAAGGAAAATGGTCATAACTTTGGATAAAGAAATAAAAAACATCTGAGTAGGGCAGGCCACAGTGGCTCAGTGGCAGAGTTCTTGCCTGCCATGCAAGAAAATAGACACGTAGATCAATGGAACAGAATGGAGTCCTGAAACACACTCACACAAATGTAATCAACTGATTTTTGACAAAGGAGCAAAGGCGATTCAATGGAGAAAGATATCTTTTCAACAAATAGTGCTGGAACAACTGAATATCCATATGCAAAACAACAACAACAACAAAAGAATCTAGACACAGATTTTACACCTTTCACTGAAACTAACAGAAAATGGACCATAGACCTAAATGTAAAACACAAAATTATACAACTTTAGAAGACAGCAATGAAAGGAATCTAGGGGACCTTGAGTTCGGTGACGAATATTTAGCTAAAACACTAAAAGCACAATCCACGGAGGAGAAAAATATCGAGAAGGTGGACTTTATTAAAATTAAAAACGTCTGTTTGTGAAAGACACGGTAAAAAGAACGAAAGCTAAGCCATGGGGACTGGGAGAAAATATTTTCAAAACACATATCTGACAGAAACCTTGTCTCCTAAATGTAAAGAGAACCCTCAAAACTCAACTAGAAGAAAAACCATCCTTTTAAAAAGTAGGCAAATGATCTGAACAGACACATCAGCAAAGATGTACAGATGGCAAATAGGCATATGAAAAGATGGTCGACATCAGATGTCAAGGGAATTTCTAATGAAAACAGCGGAGAGTCACCACTCCCCATCTATTAGAATGGCTAAAATCCACAACCCGGACAACCCCAAACGCTGGCGAGGAGGTGCGGCCGCAGGAACCCCGTCCCTTGCTGGCGGGGGTGCAGTACGGTGCAGACGCTTAGGCAGACGGTCTGGCAGCTTCGTGCAAAGCTCAACCCAGGCTGGCCAGACGACCCGGCAGCTGCACTCCTGGGTATTTACCCCAAGGAGTCAAAAACGGAACGTCAACGCAGAAACCTGCACACGAATGTTTATAGCCACTTTATTCATAATCACCCCAAATTGGAAGCAACCAAGGTGTCCTTCCACAGGCGAATGAATAAACAGCTGTGGGGAATCGGCACGAGGGGGTTATCCAGTGAGGAGACTGAGCGAGCTCTCGAGCCGTAGAAAGAGATGGAGGAGCCTAAGTGCATGTTGCTTAGTGAGAGGCCAGCGAAAAGCTGTGATTCCAATTTTCTGACCTTTTGGAAAAGGACAGAACGATCAGGGGGTTCCGGGGCTGGGGTGGGGCTGGGGGGTGGCGCGCAGGGCGCGTGCGGGGCGGTGGAAGTTTCCTGCGGACGCGGTAGCGGAGGCCGCGTGACAAACCCCGTGGGCCCGTTCAGTGCAAAGCGGGAACGTCGGTGCGAGCCGGGAGTTTCATTCATAACCAGGCAGCGCCAGTGCGTCATCAGCTGTAACAAACAGGCCACATGCATTCAAGATGTTAACGATGGGGAGGCAGGGGGCGGGGCCGTGGGGGTGTCAGGGCCTGGGAGAGGGCCCCTCTGCACTTCCTGGGCCATTTTTCTGTCACCGTGAAAGTGCTCTAAAAAATGAAGCCTATTAACGTGAAACATGGCATGCAGAGAGGACCGAGGGACGCTAGATATATACACAC
>PVIY010053963.1:0-14440 GCA_004026745.1 Myrmecophaga tridactyla | reverse complement strand
GAGGAGAAGCCCACGGAGAGGAGGAGCCCCAAAGGAAGGGGAGCCCCTCGGGGTCTCCAGGGCCTGCACAGAGAAGCACCCACAGGGCGGGGCCTGATGCAGCGGATCCCCAAGGGCAGCCCCAGCCCGCAGCCCCTCCTAGAACCTGCTTCTCCGAGATGGGCTCGCATGGTGGCACCAGGAGGGCCAAGGACACGGGCAGGAAGGTGCGGCCTCTGGGGAGGCGCTGACCGAGGACCCGACAGCGAGAGCCCTGGGACAGGTGGGGGTCTGGGCGCAAACCTGAAGCGTGGGGCGGACAGCAGGAGGAAGTCGCCAAGGATGAGGCCCTCGAATCCTGAAAACTTGCAGAGGCCCCACCTGAGCCAGTGGAGGAAGGTGCCACAGGGGCCCCCACGAGGCCAGTCCTCTCCGGGGACTCCCCCCTCCAACGGCCGGGGAGAGCGTCCAGCGGCGCCTGCGTGGACTGACCCGCGCTCCACATGGACGGGGCCGCTGCAGCCAGGCACACCCTCGGGCGTGAGTGTCCAGGGTGTTCGGTGCAGGGGGACAGGACAAGGGAGAGTTGCTCACCTGGGGACACGGGACTGGGCGCCCTGGCAAGGCGAGCGGGATGGCGCGTGCTGGGGAAGGCAGCGGTCCATGCTGAGTGAAGGGGACGCGCCTGCTCCTAGGAAGCGTGGTCTTGCAGGGAACGCAATGACCCCAGGACAGAAGGGGACACACCTCCCACCACATATACGGGGCCCTTCAAGACGGATTCCCTGAGCGAGGACACGGCCTTCCGTGGAATCCTTCCTCGCCCCCCAGAGCCGTCACCTGGCCAGGAGAGGACACGGTGCCTCTCAGCAGGCCGAGGCGTCCAGGGTCCCACCGCCCCCACACTGCTGGGCATTTTCAGCTAGTTGACTTGGGAATGGCTGCTGCTATTAATTTTTTTTTTTTAAGATTCGAGTGTAAAGGGATGTACCTCCAAACAGGAAGTTTAGGACAGCAAATTAAAGTGGACCCATGCTGACGAGGAGGGAACCTGGTCTCAGCCTGCCACTGCCGCGGTAAATCCCACACGATGGGTTAGCTCCAACGAGAACTTATTTGCTCGTGCCCTTGAGGCTACAAGTCCGGCATCAGGAAGCTGGAAGGCTGGCTTCCTTCCCGAGTCCGTAGGTCCTGGTGCTGCTGCTTGGCAGGCACCTCTGGACACACGGCCATCTCTCTTCCCTGTCAGCTCGTCCCGTGTCTGCAGACGTCCAGCCTCATCCGGTGAGTTTCTTCCTGTGCTGCTTTGAAAGGAAGTATGGCCCCTAGAAAAGCCATGTTTTAATCAAAATCCCATTTCATGAAGGTAGAATAATCCCTAATCAATACTGCATGTTTGAAACTGTAATCAGATCATCTCCCCGGAGATGTGATTTAGTCAAGAGTGGTTGTGAAACTGGATTAGGTGTTGACATGTCTCCACCCATTTGGGTGGGTCTTGATTGGTTTACTGGAGTCCTATAAAAGAGGAAACATTTTGGAGAATGACGATTCAGAGAGAGCAGAGCAGAATGACATAGCCACGAGAAGCAGAGTCCACCAGCCAGCGATCTTTGGAGATGAAGAAGGAAAATACCTCCCGGGGAGCTTCATGAAACAGGAAGCCAGGAAAAGAAGCTAGCAAATGACACCGTGTTCGCCATGTGCCTTTCCAGATGAGAGAGAAACTTTGACTGTGTTCGCCATGTGGCCTTCCACTTGAGCGAGAAGCCGTGAACTTCATCAGCCTTCTTGAACCAAGGTATCTTTCCCTGGTGCCTTTGATTGGACGTTTCTATAGACTTCTTGTAATTGGGACATTTTCTTGGCCTTAGAACTGTAAACTAGCAACTCATTAAATTCCCCATTTTAAAAGACATTCTGTTTCTTCTATATTGCATACTGGCAGCTAGCAAAGTAGAACACTTCCCTTTCTAGTATGTCTGAGGCCTGCCCTGGCTCAGACCACACCTGCATTAAACGAGCATTTCCAAGAGGTCTATATGCGCTTGGCTGGCCATGGGCTCGCGTTCACAGAGATGTGGGTTAGGTGAAGGGGTGCTTGCTGGGCAGTGATTCAATGTACCGCCCCCTCCCCCCAGGGCTTAAACCCGTTAACCCCATTTGCATGTCTTTTCTAAAATAAGGAATGTTTAAAAGACGTATAGGACAAAGAGCGTTTAAACCTTTGCTCTCATTTTTCTACACCCAATTCTCAGTTTGGCCAACAATGAAGAATAAAAATATATATATATATATATGAAGCCATGAAATCGGCACGGAAAAAGAAAATAGTTCCTTAATTGCTTGTAATGATCAAAGCAGCTCCTTGTGAGGCTAGAAACAGCATCACCTCAATAAGGGTTTTGTGGTACACTATTTTCCCACTATTTTGGGGCATAGAAAACACAGGTGCAAAGTTAGACTGGTTCCCACATTTAGCCCATCTAAATACAAGGATAGGTGTCTGGATTCCCTTCGCTAACGTCCCCCTTAAGGGTCCACGCCGCTGCTAAGGAAGGCCATCGGCCGGAGTCCTTCTTTCTCGCCGCGTCCTTGCAGATTCGGTACCGGGACAAGCCACCATCCAGTTGACGCGCTCCGTCCCCTCCGCTGACCGGTTCCTGCGGGGCCGTCACTCCCTCGCGCGCACTCGCCAGGCTCGCTCTCCGGGCCTGCACTTCTGCGGGGGTGGGGAGGGCGTTCGATGACAAATCCAATTTAACAGCTAAAGACCAATTTGTGCTCTATTTATATTTTCTGTTTGGGGGGCGTGTTCAAGTTCGGTAAATTCGTGTTCTTCAGGGAACTCGTGGCATTCATCGTAGTTGTCAGGTTTGTCTAACGCGGTCAGTATGCCGGCTGATCCTTCCTTGACCCTTCTTTGGTGACCCCTGTCCGGTGTCCTTTCCCGGTCAGTCCGGCTTTACAAGGAGCGCCTCGGTGCTGTCCACCTTTTCGAAGAGCCAGCTCCCGGTTCCAGGGATTTCTCCGTCTCACCGGTTCCTCCTGGTCCCCTCCCGTTCCGCCCCCTCCTCCTGCCCCACTCGGGGCGCACGAGACCCAGGGCCGGGCTCGCCGCGGGACGGGCCTGCTCGGAAGGGACGCGCGGCCGGCCGACGCCCGCCACTCCCACCCAACCCTCCGCGGGGCCAGCCAGCGGCCATGCCGAGGGCCCGAGGCTGCCGCGGGACACAGGCTGTCCCCCCACCCCCGCCACGGGCCCGCAGCCCCGAGACCCCTGCACCGCGCGGGGACCACCTGCCGCCCGGCCGCGGGGGGACGGGGGGGCGCAGGGCGCATGCGCGGGGCCGGGCTCGTGGCGTTGCCGTGGCGCCGGGGACGCGCGGCGAGGGGCCGGTGACGCACTTCCGGGGCGCGGGCGCAGGAAGTGCGTGGCCGCCGGGGCCATGGCGGCGCTCGGCGTCGTTTTCCTGCTGCTGGGGGCTGTGTCCTGGCCGCCGGTCTCGGCCTCGGCCTCGGGCGGGGAGTTCTGGCCCGGCCAGTCGGCGGCCGACATCCTGTCGGGAGTGGCGTCCCGCAGACGGTAAGCGCGCCCTCCGCGCCGACGGCCATGCTAGGGGCTGAGGCCGGAGTGGGCGGGGCAGGGGCTGGGAGGGCCAGGGCCCGGAGGGGCGGAGGCCGGGCTGAGGTGGCAGCGGGCAGGGCAAGCCCGGGGCCCCTGCATCCCCATGAAGTCCCCCGGGCGCTCCTGGGCCCGATGTCCCGAGGCAGGGTCGCCCCGTCCCACCCCCACCCTCGGGGCACCGGACCCAGCAGGAAGGACCACTGGCGCTTGCTCTGGCCCAGCCTTAAGGCGCAGGCCTTGGAGGGCCCCCCACCCCGCCATAGATTTTGAGGTTCCCTGGCCTGGGTTTGAGGAGACCCAGAATCCAGTGTATGGCTGGGATGGTTCTTAAGAGAGCCAGCCGTATTTATTTGCCAGGGACTGTTCCGTCTCTGTCCAGAGGTTGAAGCTTCTGTAGATAAGTCTTAGGGATTAAAAAACACTCTTCAGGGCTGTTGGACAATTATGGAGAACCTGATAAAAGCAGAGCCGGCCTGGGGGCCCAGGCTGTTCAGGTGATAGAGGGGTGGGCCCATTCTCCAGTTGTTGGCAGTCTTGGGGGATCACAGCATAGGGCCCTCTGTACGTAAGAAGCAAGTCTGTGGAAGGGAATTTGCACAGAGGAGGGACAGTGAGGATCGCATCCTCTGTTTAACAGAAATGGGCAGACCCCTCCCGGCTGCTTTACAGAGAACCTTGCTTCGACCCAGTTCCCTCCGGTAATAACGGACAGCGTTGGCCTTTCTCACTCTCATTTTCTCACCAGGGCCCCGTGGAGGCTGGCTGACCTGTGACAGCCTGATGGATTGAATGCAGAAGCAGATAAGGGAATTGAGAATCTCTAGAACTTAAAGAGCTTTACAAAAATGAAAACCACTACTGCTCTTCTCGCTAATTATATGAACGCTTCAGTTACTTTTCATCAAAGTGTTAACCTGGAATGGGCTTATTGTCATTTTTAAATAAATATTTTTTAAAGTTCCCATTTTAATTTAAAATGCAGAACTATTGATAGCTTTAACCCACAGAAACACAAGCCTTTTGGGGGTCCTCAATAATTGTTAAGAGGATATATTCGTTTCCTGTGGCAAATTACAACAAACTTCATGGCTTAGGACAACAGAAACTTATTCTTCCTCTACTTGGAGGCCAGAAATCCACGCTCAGGGTGTCAGTAGGGTTGGCTCCTTCTGGAGGCTCGAGGGGTGTTTGTTCTGTGTTCCTCTGCTGGCTTCTGGTGCCTGCTAGAGGTCTTTGGCCTACCTTGGCTGCAGCTGCATCCTTGCCCTCTGCTTTGGTCCCTCATGGCCTCTGCCCTACATCTCTCAGTCTCTTTTCTTGTGTCAACACCAGTCATTGGATTTAGGGCCAGACCTACATGCAAGATAGTTTCCTTTTGAGATTCCAACTTGTTACATTTGCAAAGACCCTTATTCCAGATAAGTCACATTCTGAGGTTCTGGGTGGATGTGAATTGGTAGGGGAGATTAGTCAAAACACTACAGAATGTAGGGGAGTCTTTGGACCACCGGGTTCGAGAATCATTGGAGAACTGGCTTGGACCAGTTGATTTTAAGGTGTGAGTCCGCCGAGGTTCTGTTTGTCCTGGTTTTGAATCATTGGTAGCAGGATGCTAAGATGTCTGGAGAGGGCTTGGCTCACTCTTCCCTGTGTAGGTACCTTCTGTACGACGTCAACCCCCCCGAAGGCTTCAACCTCCGAAGGGATGTCTACATCCGCGTTGCCTCTCTACTGAAGACGCTGCTGAAGACTGAAGAGTGGGTGCTGGTGCTGCCCCCCTGGGGCCGCCTCTATCACTGGCAGAGTCCTGACATCCATCAGGTCCGAATCCCCTGGTCGGAATTCTTTGATCTTCCAAGTCTCAACAAAAACATCCCCGTCATTGAGTATGAGCAGTTCATTGCAGGTGAGGCATGGCACAGCTCTGCAGGCCGTGGCACCTTGGGTGGGGCCAGGCAGTCCTGTCCCCTGACACGTAGAGTCCCCGACCGGGTCTCTCCTCTCTCTTGCTTGGTTGTAGTGTTTACTCTGCTCAGGAGCCCTGCCTGTGTCTCCCACACCTACCAGTGATTTTTCCGTATTTTTTCTAGGGAGATAGATCTGAGGCTTGTGAGCTGTGTGCCCCACTCCCTCTGAAAAGCATGGCAGCCTGATCTGTGGGTTCAGAGCAATTAGAGCCTCTTAGAGCTGCGATAAGGAAGACTGGGTTCCCTCTTTACATTCCCAAACCACATGTGATTTGTTCTGCAAGAGTACTGACAAAGACTTGTAAAAACACACCTTATTTAATTGAATTCTGTCTAATTATTCCATTTTATTTTATAAGAGAGCTGTTATTGTATCTTTGAACAAAGGTCCTTAGAGCTCATTGTTGCTTTGTTTAGAAGAGGAACCAAAAAATAAGTGACTTTTTTTCCAGCTGCATATGAGGCCTTAAAGAACAAGTAAAAGTTTCTAAGAGGCTGATACTTTGTAATATTCACTGAATTCTTACAAAGACCACCTGGCAGGTTAGATTTCTCTACTCCTGGTGAAGGAACCTAGCTCTTCCCTGCGGGTCGTCATTTCTCAGCACCACTCTCGAGGCACCTGAGGTCTTGCCACTGCAAAATGCTTTTGTGTCCTAGTAAACCTCCCTGTGAGTGTGTGAGCATGGGACAACCGAGGGAGTATCTTCTGATCTTTTCTTTTGTTTTGAAGAAGCAAAATCTGAAACTTGTGAACACTTTCTTGGCATGCACCCTTCTTTCCCAACTCACTTTGACTTTTATCTCTGAGCCCTTGGAAATGAGCAGTGTGTTTGAGGGTGTCCTTAGCTTTATGTGTAGGGAGTCGAGTTACTGGAGCCCCCTTTACCCCCTTCAGGGCCGGGCACCCTGTCAGGGCTGAGAAGCAGGGCAGGGTCTGGGCCTGCGGCTTCTTGACCTATACCTTAGAGACTGGTAGCTGTCTGAGCACGAGAACGCATAGGTGAGGTCTCTGCTGCCCGCAGCTCTCGAGGTGGAGCAGGCTCAGGGAGACCCAGCGCTTTGTACTGGGAGGCCACAGATGCCTGGGGCTTGGTTAAGCGCAGCTTCTTGCCTGGGAAGGGGAGGGGGTTCTACTGTCGGGGTTCCTGGGAGAGGCCCCCCCAGAGGGCCCTGCACCTGGAGGGTGGGTGATGCAGTATCTCAGTGAAACTCAGTCTCACCTTGGCCTCCGTGTAGGAGAGATGCCTGCGCTGGCCTCGGGGCCACTCAGCAACGCAGGCCTGAGCCCCTAGATGTGCGGGGATGTGAAAAAGAGAACGAATCCCACCTCCTCTAGGCTCTCTGGCTGCTGGGTTGTTTTTCTGCCTGAGCACCTCATTCATATACGGCCCTCACTGCTGTGGGAGTGGGCCCTGTGGCAGGCACTGGAGCACCTCCCATCTGCGCCTGGAGCTCATGTGTCCCAGAGGAGAGAGAGATAAATGAGGAAGCAGGTGAGCTGCTGTGCAGCATTGAGGTGACGAAGAGTGCTGAGAGGAACATTTAAACGGGAAGGGAGTGTGTGGAGTGTTGGAGGAGCAGAGGCACGGGAAGGGGCAGGCTGGAGGTGAGGCCAGAGGCCAGAGAGTGCTGGAACAGGGGCGGGGGATGTGGAATGCTGGAGGTGAGGGCAGATGTCAGTTGGTCTGTGCAGAGAAGGTCTCCTGAGAAGGCAGCAGCTTGAGTGCTAGTGCCGGGGAGGGGAGTGGCCAGCCTGGGGGCAGCACTGTGGAAGGACAAGGTCTGGAAGGGATATACTCGAGGGGCCAGTGCTCTCAACAGAATCAAGCCTGTGGGGTCTTGGGGCATTGGGAGGACTGGGTAGGCCCGAGTGAAATGGGGGTACTAGCAAAATAGAGAAGGGGGCTGAGCTGGGTATCTGCAGCCATAAGAAGTCAGGGAAGTTATGGGTGTACCCCCAAGAGGAGGCAACTGGAGTCTTTAACAAGCTCTGGGTACCCCCCCCCACAGGCAGTACCACTAGCCCCCTTGGGGACCCTGAGCCCTGGTAACTGTGAGCCTCTCCTGTCTCTGCTTTCATAAGCTTCTTCCAGCCCTTCTTGGGAATAAGGTGGCAAGGAGTAAATTCACAGAAGCTACCTATCTTCTGACATGGCAGCCGCCCAGACCTGTGCCTTTTGTTGACCCTGCCGCATTTTCTCGGTCTTTTTCAGAGTCTGGTGGCCCCTTCATCGACCAGGTTTATGTCCTACAAAGTTATGCAGAAGGATGGAAGGAGGGGGCCTGGGAGGAGAAGGTCGACGACAGGCCGTGCATTGACCAGCTCCTGTATTCCCAGGACAAGCACGAGTACTACAGGTAAAGCCCTGGGGGTCCGCAGACAGGACTTCCCTGGTCACGTCCACCCTGTGTCCTCGATGGGTGCTGGCAGACAGGACCACCCCCGTCCATGTCCATCTTGCGGCCCTGCCCTTGGCCTCCCTGTGAGGGCTGTTGGGTGGCCCTGGCAACAGCGAGTCTCCCCACGCACCCCTGCAGGCCAGGCCTGCTCTCAGTCTCACGTCGGCTCTCCCACCACTTGGCTCCCCGAGGTGGGTGCGCTCATCCTCAGTTTCAGGGGAGGAGACTGAGGCTGTTTGGGAGAGACCTGATTGAGGGGGTTTACCTTTTTACCACACTTTTTAGTGCATTTATTTTCTCAAGGCTGAGCCACATATTTGTGAATCTAGATTTTGTTTATTCCCCATGCAGAACAAATGGAGGCCCTGTGGCCATGGAAATGCAGTCTCATCAACCCCAAACCTAAGCAGCCATCCAGGCTCTGCCACCAGGACCCTCCATGGAGCGGCCGTCTGGCCAGTGGGCCCCAGCCCGAACGCCTGACAGGCAGCTCCTGCCTGGGTGTGGGAGGCGTTCTGTAGAACAGCACAGTGTTTCCAGTGACAGTTTATTGTCAAAACCTTGTGAAAGTTAAAGTGTGAAGTGTTATTTCTGCTAGGTTTCTTCTGGACTGTTTTCTTGATTTTCCCAGTCAAGATTATTGTCCAGAATTCATGAAAAAGGCTCCAGTGGTCTCATCAAAGCAAATTGAAATGTATGACTGACTGTGTTTCATAAGAACATTGCTACCTGAAATGATAATCCTTAAGTTTTGAAGAGAAATAGCTAAGTTTTCTAAAGATTGAACCATGTATATATGTATGTATGAATTTAGATCTTATTTATTGCTGTACAAAACAAACTAATAGAATGTACTGTGGGTTTTTGTTTCTAGAGGATGGTTTTGGGGTTATGAAGAAACAAGGGGATTAAACGTTTCCTGTCTGTCCATCCAAGGATCCGCCTCCATCATAGCGCCCATCCTTTTGAAGAACACGTCAGCACGGTAAGTGCCGTGCGCTTCTCCCTGGTGGGTGCTGCCGTGGGTGTGCCGGCGCCCTCCTTCTCTGGGCATCCGACTTTGCATCTGGCGTCAGACCTCTGCCCAGGGTGGCGCACATGTCCCCAAGCCCAGGTACACCTGGAGAGGGTGATGCTGTCCTGTCTGCAGCTGGGTAATGGGGTTCAGGAGGAGGCCGTGTGTGTGTCCGTGCAGGACACCCCAACAGAGCCTGGGGTTCGGGACAGATGGACAGTGTTTCTGAGGCGCAGGTGTGTCTGAACGAGCCTGCTGGTCTCCTGGGCAGCGGCTTTTTGTTCCACACTGTGTTGTTAGGATTCATTCTTCAAGTAAAATGTTTTCAAGGTAATAGGAAAAAATTGCCCACGCTCCCCTTAACGGAGTTTTTATGCTATTTTAATTTTATTTTTATTTGATTTAAGAAACGTTTGCTCAGTGCTTCCTCAGTGCAGATGCCCCTTGGGGAGCTGGATACCCGCAGAGCGTGTGCATGGAACTGTCTGGGAGGGGCAGGGCCTGGGAAGGCCACGAAGGAGAGGTTGGAGGGCAGCCCGCATGGGAGGACGGAGCCCGGGTGTGTGCTGTTCTATGGGGAGGAGCGGCTAGGGTGGGGTGGGGCCGGCTGGGCAGTGCTCTTTGCTGTGGGGATGTGGGGAGTCCCAGGGAGCTTTAGGGTCACACACTCACTCCCCCTGGGTCGTACCTGATGCTTCACTGGCCCACGTGGCTTTTGAGTGTCCCCACGGCTGTGGGGTGGTGGCCGGAACAGGGAAGGCGCAGGTGGAGCAGAGTGGAGTGACACGTGGTGGGTGGTGGGTGATGGGTGGGTTGGGGCACGTGTGCCAGCCTTGGGGGTGGGGTGGGGGCCACGTGCACTTCCACTGGGGGCAGGCGGCCCCTGTGCCTGGAAATGAGATCCTGCACGCTCGGCCTCTCCAGACGCATCTGTGGGGCCCTGCTGACTGCCCGTCGAGGCCCCTGGCTCTGCATCACCTGGACTGCCTTCCAGGAGGCTGGCGGGCAAGGCCTTGGCGCTGGGAGTCCGCTCACTCTGCCGGAGGGGCAGGCCACCGCCCTGTGCACCTGGGACTCTTTGTGCCCCGTGGGCCGTGCCATTGCCCTGCCTGCCAGGGGCAGGCCAGCTGGTGGGAGCAGCATCCACACTGGCAGGGCAGCCTTGGGCCAGTGATGGGGGCCACGTTCTCAGTGTAGCACTGCACGTGTCAGGTGAACGGTGACAGCCTCTCCAGCTCTCCTCGGTTTCCCTCCGGAGGTACCAGTAGGGGCTGTCGGGCTCTAAAGCGGGTGCTGCTGGACCCTCCACAGGAGGCCCTGGACCCCATCTGCACAGCGCCCAGCAGCAGGATGGTCCTCTGGGCTGCCATGGGGCATGCATGATGCGGGGCCAGAGTATCACGCCTCTCCCTCCCTGGTCAGAGTCGCGTCAGTGAGTTGGTGCCGTCACTCCCGGCCTCTCGGCTGTGGGCCAGCGCGGGCTGGTGGGGGGTCAGTTTCCACATGCAGGGAAGGGGAAGCATGAGGTCATCGAGGGAACAGACAAGCTTTTTGGTCGTTGCGGTCCAGCTCTCACATGGTTGTCTGACAAGGCCATCTTGTGATGAAGTTGGGGTCTCAGGAGCAGACCCGGCCAGGGCTCTGGGGCAGTGGCGCATCTCAGCAGTCATCCCTCCTGGTTTGCTGGGGCTCTGGGTGGCAGGGGCTGCTCTGCATTTCCCTGCATTGGTTCGCTAGTGAGATGAGAGAAAGGACAGTCTAGAGTGGAGGCAGATTTGATCTCCAGGCAAATAGGTCGGTCAGGTCCGGGAGTGGGAGGGGAGGCCCATCGCGCCTTCCGCACAGCTCCCTGGGACCGATGCCAGGGCCCGCCCGCTGGGAAGATGTTTAGTACCTGCTGTAAGGAGGGGCATGGCCCACCCGCGGGTCCCGCATGGCCATGCGCAGCTGCGCACTGGAGGGGCAGCCCTGGAGCCACCCGGCACCCGCGGGTCCCTCCCTAGGGGAGTCTGGGGCCTGACTTGAGGTCTCAGTGTGGGAGGCAGTGTTGGTGCTCTCCAGAGGAGAGGGGTTTGCAAACAGTTTGAGGGCAGAGGGACTGGGTGGGCACTAGCACCAACTCTCACCTCCCCTTCGCAGCTTCTTCCCACACCCCCTGCACAGCCCCACATGCACTCACCCCACTCTGAAGGGGACCCCAGAATCACAGCCAGTCACCGCGTCCACGTCCAAGTCCACTGCCAATCTACTGTGCATAGACCAGTTGGGGAAGCAAGAAGGTCCACAGGGAGGGAGGTCCATGGAGGGAGAGTGCAAAGAGGGAGGTGGGGAGAGGCCATGGGGGGCGGCTCCATGGGGAGGGAGGTCCACGGAGGGAGAGTGCAAAGAGGGAGGTGGGGAGAGGCCATGGGGGGCGGCTCCATGGGGAGGGAGGTCCACGGAGGGAGAGTGCAAAGAGGGAGGTGGGGAGAGGCCATGGGGGGTGGCTCCATGGGGAGGCAGGTCCACGGAGGGAGAGTGCAAAGAGGGAGGTGGGGAGAGGCCATGGGGAGGGAGGTCCCTGGGAAGAGGTCCACAGGGGGATGGAAGAGACCATGGGGTGGCAGAGGTCCGTGGGGAGGGACGGGGGACACCAGGCCTCTCTTTGGGGTACTCTTGCCTGTCAGGGTGTAGGTTCTCCTTGACCCCTCCCCTGCCCATGCTCTTCACTGCCCAGGAGCTGCCCATCCACTCCTGCACCTCTGGGAGCAGCAGCCTCGTTTCCAGTTGGGCAGTGCATGCCCCCCCACACCCCAGGCAGTGCCCTGTTGTCTCCTCTGTCAGGCATAGGATGGCATGTGGGTCTCCCACTCTGTGACTGCGACTTGGGGGTAGGAACTCCTTTGGCTCCCACAGTCCCTGAGCAGCAGCCCGGGGCCCCCCAGGGGAGCGCAGGATTGCACGTAGGCTGCAGTGTGGCAGCGAGCCTCCATGCACTCATGGTCCTTACTGTGCAGAGACCCTGCCAAGCCTGCCGCACGCCTGGGGGCCTCCCCTATGGGGCCAAGAGCCTGCCGCTCCTCTGAGTATGAGGGGAGGCCGAGGGCTCTTGTGGGCCGCCCGGGGAGGTCAGTGCCTTAGCCACGGCCATGCTGGTGCCACATTCTGGCATGGGGCTATGCTGTTTCTGGGCCTGGACCATGTCACAGTAGGGGTACAACAGCCAGAAGATAGGTTCAAATCCCGGTGGTGCCCTCAGGACTTGCCACTGAGTTCTCAGCAGCTGCTGTGGTTGGGGCTAATGTGCCAGCTGCCTTGGGATCCTGGGGTGGGCCAGGTCCATCACAGGCCCCATCCTTAGGGCCCCACAGCCTCCCTTGCGTCTCAGATTAGGGGGTGGGGCTGACCTCGCATCATCAGACCTGGAGAGTTCTTAGTTCACTGAGTGAGAGCACAGGGTGCCAGGGACCCCATGACTAACGAAAGTGAGGGGTACTGCACCCCACAGCTAGTCTGTACTGCACCCCACAGCCAGTCTGTACTGTACCCCACAGCTAACCCGTACTGCACCCCACAGCCAGTCTGTACTGTGCCCCACAGCTAACCTGTACTGCACCCCACAGCCAGTTTGTACTGCACCCCACAGCTCACCTGTCCTGTATCCCGCAGTTGCTACATACTGCACCCCAGTTACCACCATTTCCATGTACTGTACCTCAACTGCACCCCACAGTTAGTGCATACTGCACCCCACAGTTAGTACATACTGCACCCCACAGTTGCAGAATATGCTCAGAATGCTCCTTTAAGAATATACTACTCCTTAAAGCACGCCCCAACACATTTCACAGGATTTGAGTTATTTAATGTGTTTTCTCAGAAGACAGTGAATTAAGCTAGAAATCAGTGGTGAAAAAGATAACTAGAAAATACTCGTAAGTTGAATACTAAAAACCGTGTTTCTGAATAACCTATGGGACATATAATGAAAGTTAGAAATTATTTTGAATGAGCGATAACAAAATTACATTTTAAAACTTGTGGGTTACAAGTGAAACAGTGCTTAGGGAAAAATGTGTAGCTTTAATCAGTCCTTTTGAAATGAAGAAAGTATGAAAATTAACGAGCATTCATGGGAAGAAATTAGAAAGAGAACAGTAAAATAAACAAAAGAAGATAGAAGAAATTAATGAAATAAAAAGGATCAACAAAAGTTGTATTCTTTGAAAAAGGTGAATAAAACCAGAAAACTTCTAACAGTCGTCAAGTCAGAAGGAGGAAGTGACACACAAGTAACCACTATTTAGCCTGAAAACGGGGAAAGAACTACACATACTGTAGATGGTAAACAGAAGACAGAATGACGTTCTAATTCCGTACCATTTGAAAAGATAGAGGAAATGAATAAATTACTAGAAAAAGAAAACACTGCTGGAGGCAATGAATTATTAGAAGTCTTCCCATCAAGGAAACTGCCAGCCCAGTGGTTTTGCTGTGAATCTGCCAGTGTACAAGGTGGGGTCGTTCTCAGCTGCCCGCGTGAACTCTGCCCTCAAGGAGGGGCTCCTTGAGCCCGGCTTCTTCTGAAGAGGACAGTGGGGAAGGGAGAGAAGAGAAGGCATCCCAGGAGAGCCCTGCAGCTGCGGGAGGCCTCAGTGGGGGTTGGCCCTGCCAGCAGCACCCTGGTGTGGTGAGCTGAGGAGGGGCGTGGTCTCGGGGGTCTCCCCCCCACCCCCTCAGCCCCACTGACCCCTGAGAAAAGCACCAGGCACTTCCCCCAGGGGAGCGTCCTGCACAGCCCCTGACCTCAGGGCTGTCCAGGTCCCCGACATGAGGGACGAAGCTGGGAGGAACCTGGGGGGCAGAGGCCACGTGGGGTCCGAGTGGGGTCCCAGGGCAGAAAGGACGTGGTATAACCTCCAAAGAGAGCCGGGAGAGGAGGCTGCGCGCCTCGTGCCACGTGTGCTTGTTAATTGTAACTCAGCAGATCCAGCCCCGCGCCTCAGCCCTTCGTGTTGGGGATCTTCGTGACTGCCCCAACCCAGAAGAACCCCCGTACCTCTCCAGGGGATTGGGAGGCAGCGTGTGGGGCCCGCCAGGAATATGGGCACGCTGCTGCTTATGCAGCAGAGACAGCAGGCGCCCTGCAGGCTGGGCTGAAGGGGCAGCAAGCAAGTAGCCGGTGTCCACTCGCCCAGGGCTCACCACTGCGGAGCCGCCCCTCTTGTCCAGGGCTGGCGGTGGGAGGCTCCCCGGTGTGGCCGCAAGTGTGCAGCCTCCACCTCTCACCTTTGGGCTCTTTGATCTGCGAGTCTGTATTTCTTTGTTAAGGTTAAGAACATGTTTAAAAGCCTTTTTGAAAATTTTTTTTCATGAGGTATCAATTTATGTCTTTTGCTGGTGTTTTTTCTCCGTGGAAATTTTAACTTTTGCAGTCAGATTTATCAGTCTCTTAAAAAGATTTCTGCC
>PVIY010053962.1:0-14421 GCA_004026745.1 Myrmecophaga tridactyla | reverse complement strand
AATATATAAATATGTGATGATATTATGAGTTATTGATTATATACCAAGAATAGAATGATCATATGGTAAGAATGTTCGAGTTTGTATATTGTTATGTTTAAAAAAAATTTTTTAATTAAAAAGAAAAAAAGAGATGACTGCTAAAGGGTACAGGGTTTTTCACCTTGGAATAATGAAAATGTTATAAAATTGATTGTAGTGATGAATGCATAACTCTGGGAATATACTAAAAGCCATTGATTATACGCTCACTTTGGATGGATTATATGGTGTTCTAGTTTGCTAGCTGCTGGAATGCAACACACCAGAGACAGATTGGCTTTCAATAAAAGGGGATTTATTTATTTAACATATAGTTCTTCAGAGGAAAGGCAGCTAACTTTCAACTGAGGTTCTTTCTTACATGGGAAGGCACAGGGAGATCTCTGCTGGCCTTCTCTCCAGGCTTCTAGGTTCCAAAAACCTTCCCCAGGGTGATTCCTTTCTCCATTTCCAAAGGCCTGGGCTGAGCTGCGAGTGCTGAAATGAGGTATACTGAGCTGCTTGGGCTGTGCTACATTGAGCTCTCTCATTTAAGCACCAGCCAATTACATCTAACATCATTCATTGCAGCAGGCACCCCTCCTAGCCGACTGCAGATGTAATCAGCAACACATGAGGTTCACGTGCCATTGGCACATGTCCACAGCAATAGAACTAGGCACCTTCACCTAGCCAAGCTGACACCTGAATCTAACTACCACATATGGTATGCGAATATATCTCAATAAAACTGCTTTTTAACAAAGAGAGAGAATACAAGCAGGAAAGGAAGTCTTTGGATAATTCTGATGGAAGCAATTGCCTTTGGGTTGTAAGTGCCAATAAGACACGTGTATGGAGAAATGGCCAGTATGTGGTTATACATATGGCTGAGAAGGCTCATAAGAGATATGGGTAGGAAACAGCCTTAGGAGCCCTCAGAATATGTGGTGTGGATGCCCCGAGCAATGACAGCATTTAATATAAGTGACGTGGTCTAACTCTAAGAGATAAAAGAAATATTTCAACAATAGACAGAGAGCAGATCCCACAAATGGGATGAAAAGGAAAGTCTGAAAGGCAAAAGGGGGACAGGAAAGATTAATGTTATGAAAACTGAGAGAGGAATGTCCAAAATTTTCTCTAAAGAATATGTGGATTATGTTTGTGTGTTTGGTGGGTGGGGCAGGGAAGAGTGCTTAGAGATCAAAAGGAGAGTATACTCAATGAAGATGAACTCCAACTAGTCCAAAATAGCAAATGCAAAAGGGCAGCAGGTTCCAGAAATCTACAACCTCCAGATCAGTGCCTGGACCAGATAAGTCCTGAAATGCAAAGGGGCCAGCCTTTCCAGAACATCAACTAGTTTCATCCCCCTATCCCGTTGTATCGACAGCCCCTTCCAACATGAAGAAGTCAGCATAGGCATAACCCAAATATGCCTAAAGAGTGGGAGAAAGATCAAAGGTGATGGTGAAGTTATACAGAGAAGGTTGGGTTTAACAAGGGAGTATGAGTGCTGAATTGCTATATTGATATTTTTTTTTAGTCTCCAGTACCTTAGAGCAGCTAGAAATAAAAACCTAAAATTCTGGAATTGTAACCCATACCAAACTCTGTAACCTATTTTAAAACTAATTGTTGCAATGTACTTTGAAATTTATTGCTTTTTTGTATATATGTTATTTTTCACAAGAAAGAAAAAAGAGAGAAGGAAGAGTATAATAGAAAAGAAAGGATTTAATAAATGACTATGACTGCTGAATCAATATATGATAGTCCTTTTGGTTTCCAGTGTCTTGGAGCAACTAGAAGAAAAAATGAAAAATTGTGGAACTGTAACCCATACTAAACTTTAAAATTGGTTGTAAAGCTACTTGTTAAAATGTACTTGGAAATGTACTGTTTTTTTGTACGTATGTTATTTTTTACAATAAAAAAGGAGGGCAGCAGGGCAGAAAGGCAATTTTAAAAGAAAGAAAGAAAGAAAGAGAACAATGAAAAATCAATGTGGAGGGAGGGGTACACGGGTGGTTCAGTGGTCCAATGCTTGGCTTCCATGCAGGAGACTCAGGTTCAATTCCCAGACCATGCACCCTCCCTAACCTCCCCCCCGCAAAAAAAAATCAATGTGTGGTAGGCAGTGGAAGTTAGCATATTTTCATGGTTGGATTGGATTTGACAGTTAAGTGGACATTGGTGAAGTTTGCAAGAGAAATTTCAGTAGAACAGTGGAGGCAAAGGGTAGCCTAAAGTGGGTATAAAGTGGGTATAATTTGAGGTAAGGAAGTAGGAATAATTGTCATAGGCTATTCAAGAACCTTGGCTGGAAAAATATAAGGTGATAGTTAAAAAGGAGGGATGAAGGATTTTAAAGATGGAAAAACCTTGAGCTTATTTATATGCCAAAAGGATGGAGCCAATGGAGAAGAAAAAACGGAAGGACTGGGAAAAGGAGATTATTCATGGATTGAAATCCAAGAGGAGGCAGAAGGGAGTGAGGTCCATTGGTGCATAGAGGGATTAGCTAGAGATGAACTAAGTGATGCTTCTTCCTCAAGGAAGGTAGGAAAATTATATTTGCGTTTAGAATTTGAAAGTTTGTAAGTGAGGGAGCCAAAGGAGTTCCTATGCAACTTTTTCAGTGAAGTAGGAAGGTAAATAAGTCATCAGTTGAGGATGAGGGTAAAAGGAATAAGAACTATTTTATGATGAGTATTAAAGAGAGATGACCAAGGATGAGTCAAAAGATTGCTGGGTGATAATAAGAAAACGGATAGGCTAAAATTATGAGCTTGAAGTGGGGCCATGGTTGGGTTATTCTGTCCTGCGAAGTTCAGTAGAAGGATTGAAAAAGTCCTATTAGTGTACTGAAATAGGTTAGGATTCTGTAGAATAAGTGTTGCAGAAGATAAGGAGGCAAGAAATTTGAGGATGTTAATGAAATTGGTTGAAACGGGAGGGCCAAGATTGGGAAGTGAGGGAAGTAAAGCCAGAAGGAAATTGATTAACCAGGAAAAAAAACAGAGACTAAAGAGATAAAAGTCAAGCTGAGGGCGGTACAATTGTGGCTCAGTGGTAGGATTCTCGCCTGCTGTGCGGGAGACCTGGGTTCTATTCCCAGAGCTTGCCCATGCCAAAAACAAAAGAGAAAAGAATAAAGAAGTCAGGTTGAGCTCAAAGCTCAGTGGTAACAGAAGTGGTAAAATAAAATAGTTGGAAGGATGGGTGCTAGGATAAGAGTGCTAGATCTTAGAATTAAGATTTCAGAGGCAGAACAGATAAAGTGGAGTGTAGGTGATGGTCTTGGACTAAAGAGAGTCAAGAATGGTAGACACTGCTGTTCAATGGGTGGCTGGTATGGGTTTTCATGTCTCCCAGGCAATGGCAGGAGTTGTCCTAAAGAGGAATGTTGCGGGCAGCCCACAGTGGCTCAGTGGCAAAGTCCTCACCTGTAATGCCAGAGACCTGGGTACAATTCCCGGTGTCTGCCCAAGTTTTAAAAAAAAAAAGAGGAAGGTTGTGAGCTGTATACCTAAATAACAAAGCTGTCCCTGGGGTATGACCTGGAAGCCAGCAATTGGCTCCAGCAAGGGTAGAAGATATAACATGAGTTATAAAGCAGGAGGAATTTCCTCCAGAAGGTAAAAAGAAATAGCCACACAGGACCTCCTTCATCCTTCCTCCTTCCCCAATACTTGAAACTGAGAAAATACTTGAGAAAATGTGCAGCCTCCACTTGACAGCTTCAAGGAATGGGGAACGTTAGGGAAAAGTCTAATTATACTTAAGACAAAAACATTGTTGGAGTATTGTATGAATAGGTTGAGGATAGTAGGGGGTTGCAATGGAACGGGGATTCAGTAGAGAGTTAGGGGATAAAATAGTGGCAGGAAGATGAAGTAAAGGAGAATCATATGAAATCAGAGATGTCAGATGCACCAGAGACCTAACATTTGGGGCAGTAACTGAGACAACAGCATATAGACATACACACACACACATACTTCTTCCCCTTATTTATTTATTTCACACATACCTTATTTCCAGTTGTCTTGTGGCATTAAGTCAATATAAAGAAACTTCAAACTTTTCATTCAACCACTTTTGACTTTAAGACATATGTAATTGATTAGTATTCAATACATAACATTTTATAAATCACAAAATGTCTCCACATACATTCTAATTTTGGCACAGTTTTCTTTTTTCTCATATTGAATATTTCAAAATTGTTCTCCACTATATTTCCCACCCTACACGTTCTTCCAGAATCTTGCCTCTCCCTTGTTAAGAGTGGTATCCATAACCCAGCCTCTCCAGAACATCAGATAGTTCCATCTCCCTCCCCCATATTAGTGACAAACCCTTCCAATATGACACATTTGGAATTGCCACAGCCCAAACAATCCTAAAGAGAGGTATGGAAAGATCAAAAGTGATGGTGGAGTTATACGTAGAAGATAGGATTTAACAAATGAATATGAATGCTGAATCACTAAATTGATATCTCTTTTAGTCTCCAGTATTTTAGAGCAGTTAAAAGTAAAAACCTAAAATTATGAAACTGTAACCCATGTGAAAGCCTGAAATATGTTCTACAACTAATTGTGATGCTGTGCTTTGAAATTTATAGCTCTTTTGTATATATGTGATTTTCACAGAAAAAAGAAGGAAAAAAGTCGATTGTGATGATAAAAAAGTATTTAAGCCCTCTAGCCTCCTATATTCTGGAGCAGCTAGAAGGAAAAATATGAGAGGATCATATGGTAGCCCATGACAAACTCTGGGACCTGTCCTGTAACCACTTGTAGAAGAGTGCTTTGAAAACTGTTGCTTTTTTATTTCTTTGCTTTGTAGATATGTTATACTACACAATAAAAAAAGTTAAAAAAATAAGAGTGGTATCCATATCTTCTCCCCTAGACCCTGGGTGGGCCTTTGTGTGCTTTGACTAGTGAAATTTGGCAGAAGTGATGCAAATGGGACTCCCGAGGATAGGTTATAAAAAGCAATAGATGGTGTGCACAGGTGGTTCAGTGGTAGAATGCTTGCCTTCCACACAGGAGACTCAAGTTTGATTCCTAGACCATGCACTCCCCCCCCCAAAAAAAGCAATAGATGGTTTCTGTCAGGGTCTAACTCTAAAAACACACACTTTTGGAGACCTGAAAGTTGCCTCCCTATGCCATGCAGGAAAAACTACATGGAGAGGTAAGAGGACTTGCTGAGGAACCAAGTACCAGCAAGGCTCCACCATCTGACTGACCACCACGTGGGAGACATGACTGAGAACCACCCAGCTGAGCCCAGTCAACCCACAGAACTGCAGAAAATAATAAACTGAAGGCTGTGGTTGGTGAAATCTCTTTTAGATAACTGAGACATAGCACTAAATTGGTAACTATAACCAGAATTTGACATCTCCAAGATTAAACATTTTTTTTTTTGCATGCTGTATAGCAGGGGTCATATTTCATTTTTTTTCCATGTGCGCATCCCATTATTTCAGCACCATAAGAGAATTTTTGTTTGTGTTTGTTCGTTTGTTTGCTTGCTTGTTTTTTTTTGGGAAGTGCATGGGCCGAGAATTAAATTCAAGTCTCCCACATAGCAGGCGAGAATTCTATCACTGAACTACTTTTGCACCCTCAAGATTAACTTCTAAAAATGACATGAGACCCCCCCCCGTTCATGACTGGTGATCCAGGCCCATTTTTTTTGTAAGTTCCCAGGCTTGGAAAAGTAGAAAATTATGAGACAGAGTTCAAGCTTGGAAAGCTGTCAGGCCTGATTTGTCACCCCACCTCTGCCAGTGTCTAGCTCCAAGTTACTTAAATTCACCACATCCCTGTTTCCCCACCTGTAAAACAAAGATGACCTTAACTGCTTTTAGGGGTGGTTGTGAGAATGTATGCGTACATAAAACATGTAAAATGTCTGCACATAACAGCAGAGCAAACAGGCTCTCCCAGGAGAAAAGACCCCTCCCTCCTAATAGCCATGACCCCTCCCACGCCCTGAAAGCCTCAGTCCTAGTGGGCACATGGCTTCTTCCCTTTCCCAGCACTACGATCCCCCCACGCTCCACAAGCTGTTAACAAGCTTCACCTGTGGTGTTGAAGGGTCCCTGAAGGGTCTGTGCAACAGCCTGGATTTCTGGCATATTCTCCAGCAGGGCTTGTTCAGTGAAGAGGGGATTGATTTTGGCAGCCTTATGACCATGTTCACAATATACAGTCACCAACCTGGCCAGGCCATGATCCACTAATTCTGGGGGAAAGAAAACCATACACACAGTTTAGAAGATGTCTGCAAGCCCCAAGGGCAGCTTTTCAAAGAAGACTTTGTGGTCTTCAAAATTTTTAACACCTCACTCCCTCCCACCACATTTGCCAGTGGTTTTCAGCATTAATGATGATCAAAATCCAGGTAAACACACTTTTCTCCTTAAATTTATCTCATGATAGCTAAAGCTACTGGAAAAACAATTTTTTTAAAGGAGAAAGAACTATGAGTGCACATTTATAAAATAAAGCTATGCCCAGGGGTAAACTTTAGAAGAGGGGAAATCCTCAAGTTGGAAATCAAATGCTGAGATTATGGATAACTGCAGTCCTGTTTTATTGCTTAATTACCTGAAATATTTTTATATTTTGTATCTTACATGCATAAAAAATAGAGATAGGTAGGACAACAAAATCTAGTTTACATTTCGTTCCTTATTTCTTATAGACCTCAGGTATACAGTTATTTCATAGGCCCATAAAATCTAAGACTAGGAAAAGACCTTACACCTTATTGTGTCACTCACATGCTACAAGACAATTCCCCTTCTAAGCCCCAGGTAAGTGGTGGCCCAGGCTCCACTTGAAGCGGAATCTTTATCTTTTAATGAATCCAATTCTATCTTAGCCTATTTTATACTGAGCCACAAGCTGATGTTCTTCCCTTTTCAACATGAAACCCAAACACCCTTCTAGCCCACCATCAATCAAACGTTGGCACCTCAGGGTAATCTTACATACAAGACCACAAGCCCTGAAGATCTGTTACTGAGGGTACACTTTTTCTGAGATTGTTTAAGATTTCTGTTTGCATTTTCAAAACACACAGAAAATTGTGAGCACATTTTTAAACACATTTTGGTGGTCGGTGTTCTGTGTTCTGCAAAGTGATTTCAGGGCCACATGTGTGCTTGGGTTTATATTTAGGGTACTGCCTAATTGTGTCTTTACCTGTTGCTATAGGCTCAGTGAAGAAAGAACAAAGAGGCACTAAATATAAAAGGATGTGTTTGCACCAATATTCTATGGTGTAAATTTGAATTATGTACCCCAACAAAAAAAAAGGCATGTTCTTAATCTTAATCCAAGTTCCTGTAGGTGTAAATCCATTTGCAAATAGGACTCTTTGAAGATATATTATCAGTTAAGGTGTGGACTCATTTGTGAATAGGATCTTTTAAGATCCTATGTAGATATGGGCCAACTGAACAAGTGGACCTTAATATTGCTGACCACTTTCTATTTATAAACTCTCATTCTTCCCCATGCTCTAGGGCATTGTGATCTCCTGGTTTTCTCCCTACTTCACTGGCTTCTCAACATTAGTCACTTCAGGGGCTCGTTTTCTTTGCCCATCTCTAAAATATTGGTGTGGTAGGTTGAATTGTATACTCCAACAAACACATGTTCTGAATCTTATTGCATGTCCCTATAGGTATGAACCCATTGAACCCATCATAAATAGACCTCTTGAAGATGTTATTTTAAGTTAAGGCTGTCATCAGATGAATCTGGATAGGTCTTAGTCAAGATTACTGAAGGCCTTATAAAGAGAACCAAGAAATTATAGAAGCCAGAAAGAAGAGGACTTGCCATGTGATAGGAGGCAGAGATATAAGCCAAAGAACCCCAAGGAATGCTGGCAGCCAGCCCAGAATGTGCAAACTGTGCAAGAAAGTAAGCCTTGACAATATCTTGATTTGGGACTTCTTCTAGCCTCAAAAAACTGTATGCCAATACACTGTTGATTAAGCCAACCATTGTGTGAGTTTGTCACAGCGGAGAACTAAGATAACTGGATATCCTTAGGCCTGCTCAAGGTCTTTCCACTCTATTTTCTCTGTGAGTGATCTCCTCCTCTCCCACCGCTTCACTTATCATCTACAAAACCACATTTTCAGTGTGATAAGGACACTAATTAATGTACAGGCCTGTGCTGGTTTGAAAGCATTATGTACCCCAGAAAGAACATATTTTAATCCTGATCCAATCTTGTGGAGACAGCCATTTCTTTTAATCCTGATTTAATACCGTACAATGGAAAATTTTGATTAGATTATTTCCACAGACACGTGGCATGCCCAATTGTAGGTGTGATCCTTTGATTAAATGGAGATATGACTCTACCCATTCCAGGTGATTCTGGATTAGTTTACTGGAATCTTTTAAAAGAGGAAACATTTTGGACAGAGTCAGAAATGACAGAAGACTCAGAGTGACAGAAACTTCACAGCAGAGCTGACAAAGATGCTGACATGTGGAGGGATATTTGGAGATGCTTGGAGCCCAGCAGATGTCACCATGAGATATTAAGCAAGCCAGAATCTGGAGGGAGCCAAGGGAAGCCAAAAGATGAAAGCCAGCCTCAGAAAAGCAAAGTGAGGAACCCCCACAGTAACAGAGGCTGAAGGCAATGGAGCCCAGGAGCAAGGGACCAACAGACTATCCAGCTGACAGAAGTGTTTCTGAGCCATTGGCCTTCCTTGAATTAAGGTATCTTTCCCTGAATGCCTTAGTTTGGACATTTTTATAGGCTTTAAACTGTAAACTTGTAACTTATTAAATTCCCCCTTTTAAAAGCTGTTCCTGTTCTGGTATATTGCATTCTGGCAACTTGCAAACTAACACAAGGCCAATCCCATTCTCATAGCAATCCAGAAGCCCTAATGAAGACAATTTCTTAGTAAGCCCAGGTCAGCATCTGGAGCTCACTGTTCCTCTTTCTAACTAAGCATTAACCAGGCCTTTTAGGGCACACTAGAACAGACAGGGGGGTTGACACAAAAGGACACTCCTCACCCAAAGAATGTATAGCACATGCTATTCTGAAGAGCCCCAGAGAGGACTATTTCCCTCCTGCTTTCAGGCACAGCAGCCTGCATCCTTCCTGGCTATCTCTTTTCTCTAAGATCTTCATTTCATTGCTGTTTCTCCCACTGAACCCCAGTCTCATATCCACCCCCACCCCCGCTCTGATCCTTCCATTGTGACCTCGGAACTGTTTCATGATTAACAAACTTCCCCACATTATGAACCTCTTTCACTAACAGTCCTTACACTTCTAGTCTTAATCTGAAACTAGCTTTCCCCAGAGGACACCAGTAGAAGGTAAAGTGACACAGTCTGCCACACCCCCCCAAACTTTGACAATGGAGTCGATTCCTCCTCCTCTGAAATGTCATTTGGAATCCTGTGGCTCCTGTTTCCTAACGGTCTCTAAATCCTGCCATTTTGTTATAATAGGTCCCAAAACCTCCTTTATGAAATTTATACCCAGGAATCACCACTCCTAAAGCTATCTCTATTTTAAATTGAGATTGTTGATAAATCCAAGTTTACTTGGAAACTGAGGTTGGCAGAGGTTAAAGTATAAGCTGCTACTAATAGTTAGTTACAAAGAACACTCATCACAGGTCAAATTCGAACCAGCAAAACCACTGTCAACCAAAAGGTTCCTAGAAACAAATTCAGTATCTCTTGAAAGCCTTAATACAAGGGAAGACTTAGTGAATGAAATGTGGTCATCCTATGCAGACACTGATTTTAGCCAAGATAAACACATGACATAAATAAAAAATCAACAGTTTACTTGGTCAAAATGCCTTCCCTAAGGAAACCCCATTGCATTTGAGAGAGAGAAATCAGGTTTATTCTAAGTTCTTCCTTAAGTGAAGAGTAATACATTGAGGTTCTGGTGTGTGATGTAAGATTCAAACGTCAGTGCTTGGATGATCTTAACGGTTAATCTAACAGCTGGACCTAAAGACGCCAAATGGTTTTCCTCTAATAATCAACCTGAGTTCATTTTCTACTTTGGGAGGATGAATAAAGATACTATAACTTTGGAGCATATGCCAAATATTAGAAATCAGTTTCTTGCTGATGACAGGCAACAGAGTTTCCAAAAGTTGATAACTATTTCTCCCAATCCATTGGAATTACCAGAATTGGTTCTAGGTTGAGCCAAAAGAGTTTTAAACTCTGAAGTTAAAGTGGGAGCTACGTGGAAGAGCCAGATAGTAAGCACCCAAAGTCCTGAACTCTCTACTGTCTTCTGGCAGGCTAGGACAGGCATATGGTCTGCTCACAGTTGTCCCTTCCAGGAGCTGCCCCAGGAAATCTACACCACACTAACTGGAGGAGCTGGGGGAACTGGTGATTTTTCTTTCCTCACGCCTCTGCCTAATCAAAGCGATGATTAACCAAGGAACAGGGCAGACACCACTTCCAGGCAGGGAACCGGAGCCGAGAACCCTTCCCTAGGATCCCCAACTACAGAGCCGGTCAGAATAGTGGCCCGACACTGACGACACCCCCGCCTGCCTCCTCGGCCGCTCCCTGCCATGCGTTCCTCCTAAACACCGAGCCGAGAGATCAGAGGTGGTCTCCCCAACCTCCCTCCGGCTCGCGCGCTCTCACGGGAGCTGCAGGATACCCCCAGGACCTCCGCAGGCCAGGCTCAGAGCCCTCTCTCCCCCAGTCTCCACCAAGACAGCCCCATCTCCTCCAGCTCCCTTATGCCGTAGACCCCAATTCCGCACCCTCCAGCCCCCTCTCCCGCAGCTCTCTCGCCAACAGCGCGCTCCCAAGGCCCGAGCCCCGCCGACCTGCGGGGCGCGCTGGGCAGTCTTGCGGCTCCATGCGCTCGGGCCTCCGGGGCGGGTAGCCGTAAACGCCGCGCTCGGTGCGATAGCCGCGCCGGGGCAGTAGCGGGGCCACCCGGCCCAGGCCCCGTCTAGCCGCAACCACGGTGGCCGAGGCCATGTCCAAGGGTCCCGGAAGTGGAGAGCCGCGGCAGGGAGCGGAGAGTCCGGGCGGTGTCTCAAGAGCTTCAGGGTCGAACTGCGGGCAGGATAGCGTTACAAGCGGGTTTGGGAAGGCAGGGACGCTCCGCCCCTACACGCCCCCCGCCCCGCCCCCGCGCCCATTGGCCCCCGGGCGGGCTGGGGCGGGGCCGGCGGAAGGGCGGGGCGACCGTGGGGCGGTGCTGGGGGAGGGTTTCAGGTACTGCGAGGTTGTGGGTGGAGGGGTGATTCGTAAGGTCCCAGAGGAAAAACTGAGCAGAGCGCTCCTGATTTAAACGTCATCTCTCTGTACATCGGGCACCGTCCCACCAAGGAGTACTCGCCCACCGCCCTCTCCTGAAAGCTCCAAATCGCACACACAGACATAATGAAAAAAAAATTAGCGATAAGGCTGACAGCGGCTGGAACGGAGACACAAGGACACAAAAAGGAATGGACGTGTGAGTGGGGCTAGAAAACCACACACACACACACACTCACACATCTTTTTTCCCCCTTATGAAACATTGACCTAGAAAGAATAAAATAGGAGAAGGGAAATAAAATAGGAATCAAAAGAAACTGGGCATCACTTTCATTCTTTCGCGCGTAGATATTCAGTTTTCCCACCACCATTTGTTGAAGAGACTATTCTTTCCCCATTGGGTGGACTTGAATCCCGTGTGACAAATCAGCTGGCCATGGATGTGTGCATTTATTTTTGCACTGTCAATTCTATTTCATTGCTTTATGTCTGTCCATGTTCTAGTACCAGGCTGAATCGATTACTGTAGTTGTATAATAGATTTTGAGACTGGGGAGTGTGAATCCTCCAACTTTGTTCTATTTTTTTTTTTTTAAGATGGCTCTGGCTAATCCCCGCCCCTTGCCCTTGCATGTGAATTTGATTATTAGTTTTTCCATTTCTGCAAGGAAGGTTGTTAGAGTTTTGATTGAGATTGCATTCAATCTGTAAATTGCATTGGGTAGAATTGACATCTTAACAATATCTAGGCTTCCATCCATGAGCATGGAATACCTTTCCATTTATTACGGTATTGCTTAATATCTTTCAGCAATGATTTCTGCTTTTGTTTACAAGTCAATTAGGTCCGTAGTTAAATTTATTCCCAGATATTTGATTTCTTGATTTCCTATTCAGATGGTTCATTGATGTTATATCAAGAAACACCACTAATTTTTGTGTATTGATCTTCTACTTTGTCATTTTGGCTGAATAAATTTTATTAGCTCTAATAGCTTTCTTGTAGATTCTTCTGGATTTTCTGTGTATGATATCATGTCATGTGAGAATAGGAATAGTTTTACTTCTTCCTTTCCAATTTGGATGCCTGTTATTTCTTTTTCTTGCCTAATTGTTTTGGCTAGCACTTTCCAGTGCAATCTTGAATAGCAATGTCATAGCTAGCATCCTTGTCATATTCCAGATCTTACAGGGAAAGCTTTCAGTCTTTCATCATTGAGAATTATGTTAGCTATCAGTTTTTCACATATATGAAATCATGTTATTATATTGAGGAAGCTCCCTTCTATTCCTAGTTTTCTGAGTGTTTTTATCAAGATAGAGTGCTGGACTTTGTCAAATACATTTTCTGCATCAATTGAGATGTTTATGTGGGTTTTTCCCTTTCATTCTATTAATGTGGTATATTGTATTGATTGATTTTCCTAAGTTGAACCACCTTTGCATTCCTGGGATAAATCCCATTTGATCATGGTATGCAATCCTTTTGATATACAGTTAGATTTAGTTAGTTCATTTTTGTTGAGGGTATTTGCATCTATATTTATAAGAGATACTGGTCTGTAATTTTCCTTACTTGTAATATCTCTATCAGATTTTGGTGTTAGGATGATTTTGGCCTCATAGAATGAATCAGAAAGTTTTTCTCTTCAATTTCGACTTTTATAATTTTCAATGTTGTGGCACTAGTGTTTTTCAAAACATAACATTTTCTATTGAAAATATTTTTTAAGCTTTGTATACCATACCAAGGTGTTAGTACTTTATTTGGAAAGAAAGTCATTGAAATCTCTCTTTTTTTGAAAGAGCTTAAAATTTTGAGTCAGTGCCCATGAGAAATGAGTGTATATAGGCATCAAAAGATAAGACTCTTCATAGAAACTTTATTCATAATGGTAGGGAAAAAAATAGAAACAACCCAAATATCTACCAGTAAATCAGTAAAAGTAAATTGAATTGTATAATAAATAAATACATTGTAGCATATCCAAGTCTCAATATGGTCTTTGCATCTATAAGTGTATTCAATAAATATTTGTAGAAGGAAGGAAAGAAAGGAGGGAGGGAGAGTTGCTGAGGGAACTAGGAGAAGGATCTGGTTAGGGACAAGTAGTAGGGTTTCCTAGCAGCACTGAGGTCCACTGAGGTTAGAAACCAAGAATTTAAGGGGTGTGCTGGTTTGAAAGGATGTACGTCCTCTAGAAAAGCCATATTTTAATCTTTTTTTTTTCAAGAGGAAGTGAAACTGTCTTTATTTTGAAAAGACAATAGTTTCTATGTACAAAAACCTGTAGAAGCAACAACATGCTAAAACTAGTAAACGATTTTATCATGATCATGATGTACAAGAATACAATACTCAAGGTTAAGACATAAAAGAACACTATACAATATTTACATATTAATTACAAACAATTGAAATATAAATTTAAAAACTACATGTGCTGGTTTGAATCTGTTATGTACCCCAGAAAAGCATGTTCTTTTATCCAATCCTGTGGGGCAGAACCATTGTTGGGTGGGATCTTTTGATTAGATTGTTTCCATGGAGATGTGACCCCACCCATTCAAGATGGGTCTTAATCTGCTTGCTTGAGCCCTCTAAAGGAGAGATGTTTTTGGAGAGTACTCACAGTTGAGAGAAGCTAAGTGAGACAAATGTGCCAGGAGAAACTAGAAGGACTCAACAGGAGATGAGAAAGCCATTTTGAAACCAACCCAGGAGAGAAGGGCCAGCAGACATCAGTATGTGTGTCTTCCCATGTGACAAAAGAACCCCAGATGCCATCACCTTTCTTGAGAGTCAAGGTATCTTTCTCTGGATGCCTTAATTTGAACACTTCATAGTCTTAAAACTGTAAATTTGTAACCTAATAAATCCTTGTGGCAAAAGCCAATCCATTTCCGGTATATTGTCTTCTGGCAGCTTTAACAAACTGAAGTACTACAATTTTAATAACTTCAAAAAAGCATCATTTACTTCACGATGCTTTTTTGTTCAAATTACAGTCAAACTATCTATACTGAAATCTACAAAAGATTATTGACAAAACTGAATTTTTTT
>PVIY010053961.1:0-14435 GCA_004026745.1 Myrmecophaga tridactyla | reverse complement strand
AGAACGATGGTAGATACATATGATCAAATGTTGTGCTGCTACAAAAAGGAATGAATTTGTGAGGCATGCAAAGATGTGAATGAATGTATGGGATGTTTGGTGACACAAAATAAGCCAAAAATGAAAGAACAACAATGGTATGGTCTCCTTTACAAAATGCTAATAAGAAAACAGGGGTCTAGACTGTGAGCTCTAATAGCAGATGCATTTAGTCCAAAGTGGTAATTATCATTTCTGGATTTTGAGAGACTATATATATATCTCCTGGTATTTAGAGATAAGAACAAAGCCAATCAGGTTGGGATTAAAGTAATTCAGAACACAGGGGTAAGGAAGATATTTTCTATATTTTAGAACCACACATATTCTTTCAGACCAAAGGAAGAAAAGTTTACTTAGTCTGGAACCTAAATTTTCTGTAGCACATAATCTAACTCAACCTATCTGTATAGCTCATTTGAACAACTGAAACACAGGGAACCCAGAATAAGAAAGAGTTCCTTTAATCCTGTATAGCTTAATGTAGTACCTGGATACACCTTAGAGTATATTAAGTACATAATCAAAAAGTATTGGCTAAGTCCCTTGAGGGATGGGAGAAAGAATATGGAATGATTAAACTTTACCATCAAGGAATCCCCTGATACTGTGTTAAACTTTAGAGACACCAAATCAATAGGCCAAGCCCTTAACCTTGAGGCTTACTCTTGTGACGCTTATGCAGGTAGCAGAGAAGTTTAGCCACCTATAGGTATGCCTAAGACTTACTTTCGGAGGACCTCTTTTGTTGCTCAGATGTGGCCTCACTCTCTCTAAGCTCAGCTCTGCAAGTGAAATCATTGCCCTCCCCCCTACCTGGGACATGACATCCAGGGGTGAATGTCTTCCTAGCAATGTGGGAGAAGACCTCCAGGGGTGAGTCCAGCCCTAGCACTACAGGATCATCAATTCCATCCTGACCAAAAAGGGGAAAAGAGTGTAACTAATAAAGTATCCATGACAGAGTTCAAATAGAGTCAAGAAGTTACTCTGGAGGTTGCTCTTATGCAAGCTTCAGTTAGACATTGCTACCTATCATAACTTGCCAAATCCCAACCAAGACCATTCCTGCCAATCTTAAAGAACACCCTGGGCAATATATAAGATTCCAGAATGGTTCCATGCACTAGAGTAACTTTCCAGAATCATACAACCTCCAGATGGGTCCTTAGATCAGATAAGTCCTGAAACCTACAGGACCCGGCCTCTACAGGATATCAGATAGTTCCATCTCCCTTCCCCATATTACTGACAGACCCTTACAACATGAAAAATTTAAAATGGCCATAGCCCAACACTCCTAAAGGGAGAGACAGAAAGATCAAACGTGATAGGATTTAACAAATAAATATGATTTCTAAATCATTACATTGATATCTCTTAGTCTCCAGTATCTTAGAGAAGCTATCATTAAAAACCCAAAATTGTGGGATTGTAACCTACGTCAAACTCTGAAATATGTCCTACAACTAATTGTTGTAATGTGCTTTGAAATTTGTTGTTTTTCTGTATATATGTTATTTTTCAGAAAAAAAAAGAAAAGAAAAGCCAATTGTGATAATAAATTTTTTTTTTATTACTCCTAGCCTCCTATATTCTGGAGCAGTTAGAAGAAAAAATCTGAGAAGATCATGTAGTAGCCCATGACAAAGCCCATCTGACCTCCAACTATTTATTGAAGAGTGCTTTGAAAACTATTGCTTTTTTCTTTCTTTCCTTTGTATATATGCTATATTATACAATTAGAAAGTTAAAAAAAAGAAAGAATTAGTACCAGTCCTGCTAAAACCCTTCAAAAAATTAAAAGTTAATTAACTCACTCTATGAAGCCAACATCACCCTAATACCAAAGCCAGACAAAGATTCTAAAAGAAAAGAAAATTACAGACCAATCTCTCTAATGAATATGGATGCAAAAATCCTCAACAAGATACTTGCAAATTGAATCCAGCAGCAGTCTAAAAGAATTACATACCATGACCAAGTGGGATTTATTCCAGGTATACAAGGCTGGTTCAATGTAAGAAAATCAATTAATGTAATACATCATATCAACAAATCAAGACAGAAAAACCACATGATCATCTTTATTGATGCAGAAGGCGTTTTTCAAATTCAACATCCTTTCTTGATGAAGGCATTTAAAAAGATAGGAATAGAAGGGAAATTTCTCAACATGATAAAAGGAATACATGAAAAACCCACAGCTTTTCACCCTCAATGGTGAAAGATTGAAAGCTTTCCCTCTAAGATCAGGAGCACAACAAAGATGCCCACTGTCACCCTTGCTATTCAACATTGTGCCAGAAGTTCTAGCCAGAGCAATTAGAGAAGAAAAAAAGAAATTAAAGGCATCCAAATTGGAAAGGAATAAGTAAAACTCTCACTGTTTGCAAATTATATGATATCATATGTCAAAAATTCTGAAAAATCTACAGCAAAGCTACTAGAGCTAATAAGTGAGTACAGCAAAATGATAAGGTACAAGATAAGCACCCAAAAATCAGTAGTGTTTCTATTACCTGTAATGAACATTCTGAGGAGGAAATCAAGAAACGAATCCCATTTACAATTGCAACCAAAAGAATCAAATATTTAGGAATAAATTTAACTAAGGATACCAAAGAACTATACACAGAACACTATAAGAAATTCCTAAAAGAAATCATGGAAGTCCTAAATAAAATGGAAGGGCTTACTGTGTTCATGGATTGGAAGAATAAATATAGTTAAGATGTCAATCCTACACAAATTGATTTATAGATTCAATGCATACCAATTAAAATCCCAAAAACTTACTTTGCAGAACTAGAAAAACCAATAGCCAAATTTATTTGAAAAGGAAGGGTGTCCTGAATAGCTGAAAATATCTTGAGAAAAAAAAGTGAAGTGGGAGGTCTCACACTACTTGACTTTAAAACATAATACAAAGCTACGATGGTCAAAACAGCATGGTAATGGCATAAAGATAGATATACTAATGCTAATAACATAGATATTCAATGGAATTGAATAGTGTGTTCAGATATAGACCTCCCATCTATGGACAATTGATCTTTGATAAGATGATCAAGGCAACCCACCTGGGACCGAGCACCCTCTTCAATACATGGTGCTTGGAGAATTGGATACCCATATTCAAAAGAATGATAGAGGATCCATGTCTCACACCCTATACAAAAATTAACTCAAAATGGATCAAAGACTTAAACACTTGAGGAAAGACCATAAAACTTTTAGAAGAAAATGTAGGTAATATTTTATAAATCTTGTAATAGGAGACAGTTTCCTAGAACTTACACCCAAAGCACAAGGATTGAAGAAAGTAATAGATGAGTGGGAACTCCTCAAAATTGAACATTTTTGTGCATCAAAGAACTTTACAAAGGAAGTAAAAAGGCAACCTTCGCAATGGGAGACAAATATTTGGAAACTACATATCGTTTACGAGTTCAGTATTCAGAATATATAAAGAGATTCTTTGACTCAAAAACGAAAATACAAATAACCCAATTTAAAAATGAGCAAAAGACATGAACAGACACTTCTCAGAAGAGGAAATTCATTTTTTCCCTGGCAAAGAAGGGGCAGGGCTTGTGGGAGAAAAAAACTTGAGGCTTTCTTGAGTGGAACAGCACAAAATACTGGGAAAGGACTGGAAAAGGGGTACATAGACCCTGTATATTATAGAACCATGAACCATCTTAAGCTCTGGCTTGACAAACCCAAGGGGCAGGGATCCAGCTCTAAAAAGACATTTTTCCTCTTTTTTTCTGCCCCTTAACAGCTCATTGTATAGAACAGGAAGCCCTCTCAGGCTCCAGCACTACCCCAGGTAAAGGTGGAATTAAGCCTGTCTGATAAACAAAGTACCTGATCAGGTGAAAGGAGTTAATTCCCAAGAGGAAGATGGATCCAGCTAAAGTACAATCTCTCCTTCAAGGAATGCAGGCCCCAGGGACTGGAAAACTGAAGTAATCGAAGTGATCATATTACCTCACCTCTGTCTCAATACACTGGCAGGGAGAGTCTGCCGAAGTTAAAGGCACCACATCACTTTATGCTAGTGGGAAGCCATGGGGAGGCATGTGCCACATATTAGGCAGGTTAGGAAAAGCAGAGTCTAGAAGCTTCAGAGGAATCTCTGTCAACCTGGTGGGTCTCACCTTCATGGAAAACTGAGGCTGGTGACAATTTCCTCCTGAGACATGGGCCTGTCTGGTTGGGCAAAATCTGATTGGAGTCTACAATATCTGAGGAGACCTTCCTCTAAAAAAGGTTCCATATAGACAGGGTAAGAAACAGAAAAACAAGAACTCAAAAATTCTTATCAGCTAAACAGAACCTACGCCAGAGGTCTAGAATAAGTTGAACTGAATGTCAATGAATAAATAGAGAACAAAATCATCCAGCAAGAAAACCTTAGGTAAAAGAGCAAAAACAAGCTCCAGAATGAATTAGTTAAGGAAATCAAATTCTAGACTCCAGCAAAAAAATAAGAAGTCATACTAGGAAAATTGAAGATATGGCCCAGACAAAAGAACAAACCAATATTTCAAATCAGATACAGGAGTTGAAGCAACTGATTCAAGATGTTGAACAGGCATGGAAAATCTCAACAAAAACCAAATGAATGAGTTGAGGGAAGATATAAGAAGACATTAGGCACAAAAATGAACTTGAAAGTTTGAAAAAACCAATTACAGAACTTATGGGAATGAAGGCACAACAGAAAAGATGGGGAAAAAAAACAATGAAAGCCTTCAGCAGTAGATTTGAAGAAGTAGGAGAAAGGATCAGTGGACTAGAGGACTGGGCATCTGAAATTCAACAGGCAAAAGAAAATATAGGGTAAAGAATGGAAAAATACAATCAGGGTCTCAGGGAATTTGGTGACAAAATGAAGCACATGAATATACATGTTGTGGGTGTCTCAGAAAGAGAGAAGGGAAAAGGAGGTGAAAGACTAATGGAGGAAATAATCACTGAAAATTTCTCAGCTCTTATGAAAGATGTAAAATTACAGATCCAAGAAGTGCAGCATATCCCAAACAGAATAGATATAAGTAGACATCCACCAAGAAACTTACTGATCAGATTATCAAATGTCAAAGACAAAGAGAGAATTTTGAAAGCAGCAAGAGAAAAGCAATCCATTACATACAAGGGAAGTTCAATAAGACTATGTGTGGATTACTCAGCAGAAACCATGGAGGCAAGAAGGCAGCAGTATGATATATTTAAGATACTAAAAGAGAAAAACATCTAGCCAAGAATTCTCCATCCTGCAAAACTGCCCTTCAAAATGAGGGGTAGATAAAAATATTTTCAGACAAACAATCACTGAGAGAATTTGTGACTAAGAGCCTGGTTCTGCAAGAAATACTAAAGGGAGCACTACAGGCAGATATGAAGAGGCAGGAGGCAGAAGTCTGGAGATGAGTGTAATAATGAAGACTATCAATAAAGGTAAAAAGAGAAAAAAGTTAGATATGACATATGAAATCCAAAAGACAAAATGTAGAAGAAAGTACTACTTTTACAGTAATAACATAAAATGTTAATGGATTAAACCCCCTAATCAAAAGGATGGACTGGTAGAATGCATTTTAGAAAAAAAAAAAAAAAAAGGCACCCATCTATATGTTGTCTATAAGAGACTTATTTTAGACCCAAGGACGAAAACAGGTTGAAAGTGAAAGGTTAGGAAAAGATATTTTTTGCAAGCAAAAATCACAAAAGAGCAGGAATAGCTATACTAATATTCAAAAATTAGGCTTCAAATGTAAAACAATTAAAAGAGACAAAGAAGGACACTATGTATTAATAACAGGAATGACTCAATAGGAAGACATAGCATCATAAATATTTATGCACTGAGCCAGAGTACTCCAAAATACATGAAGAAAACACTAAACACATTGAAAAGAGAAATAGATACATCTACCATAATACTTGGAGATATCAATTCCTCACTCTCATCAATGGATAGAACATCTAGACAGAAGCTCAACAAAGAAACAGAGAATTTAAATAATATGATAAATGAACTAGACTTAACAGATGTGTATTAGCTAGGGTTCTCTAAAGAAACAGAATCAACAGGGAGCACTTGCAAATATAAAATTTTTAAAAGTGTCTCATGTGACCGTGGGAATGCAGAGTCCAAAATCTGCAGGGCAGGCTGTGAAGCTGACAACTCTGATGGAGGGTCTGGAAGAACTCCACAGGAGAAGCTTGCCAGCTGAAGCAGGAATAGAATCTGTTTCTTCTGAATCCTCCTTAAAAGGCTTCCCATGATTCGATTAAGCATCACTCATTGCAGAAGACACTCCCCTTTCACTGATACAAATGGAATCAGCTGTGGATGCAGCTGGCATGATCATGATCTAATTCTATGAAATGTCCTCATGGCAACAGAGAGGTCAGCACTTGACCAACAAGACAAAGAGGTATCACAACTTGACCAAGTTGACACATGAACCTGATCATGACAAGATGTTCACAGAACATTATATCCCATGACAGCTGGATACACATTTTTCTCAAACACTCATGGATCATTGTTGCCTCATATGGAATGGAGCTCATAGGATACTAAGGAATGATGAGAGAGACAGACAGAATCAGCGGGACTGAAGGTCAGTGATAACAGACAACAGACCACTTTATTCTTAACCAGATCCTGCTTAAATACTGCAGGATGACAAAAGACATACATGTATTTCCTGAGGGAACAGAGTGCTTATCTTTCAGCGCTCTTCCTTCATACTGAGATAACCATTTGGGGTAAATAAACATTCTCTTCCTCCCAGACTGTTCTACATAAATAAGATAACATAAAGCAGATTACAATCTCCACAGTTTACTGCTGACACCATCCTAATACCATCTGCTCCCAACTAATTCTGCAGGTCTTATTTTAATCCTATCTCCTACAGATCATTCTCAAGAATGGACCATATTCTGGGTCATAAAGCAAGTCTCAATAAATTTAAAAAGTCTGAAATCATATTAAACACTTTCTCAACTCATAATGGAAAATAGTTGAAAATCAATTAAAGGCAGTAAGCCAGGAAATTCACAACTATATGGAGGCTAAACAACACTCTGCATACAGGAGGCAGTTTCCTAGGACTTACAAACAAAGCACAAACATTGAAAAAAGACAGATAAATGGGATCTCCTCAAAATTAAACACTTTTGTGCATCAAACTTTGTCAAGAAAGTAAAAAGGCAATTTATGCAATGGGAGACAATATTTAGAAACCACACATCAGATAAGGGTTTAGTATGCAGAATATATAAAGAGATTCTTCAACTCAATAATAAAACACAAACAATCCAATTTTAAAATCAGCAAAATAACTGCAGACATTTCTCAGAAGACAATATACAAATGGCTAAAAGGCACATAAAAAGATGCTCAACTTCCCTGGCTTGGAGGGAAATGAAAATCAAAAATCACAATGATATATCATCTCACCCTCACTAGGATGACCATCAAAAAAGAAAAAAACAAAACCAGAAAACAACAAGTGCCGGAGAGGATATAGAGAAAGAGGCACATTATCTACTATTGGTGGGAATGTAAAATGGTACAAAGGCTCTGGAAGGCAGTTTGTTGGTTCCTTGGGAAGTTACATATAGAGTTGCCATATGATCCAGCAATACCCTTGCTAGGTATATATTCAGAAGACCTGAGGGTAAGGACACAAATGGTCATTTGCACACCAATGTTTATAGCAGCATTATTTATTATTATTTATGATTTCCAATAGATGGAAACAGGTAAAATGTCCATCAATGGATAATTGGCTAAACAAGCTGTAGTATACACATACAGTGGAATATTCAACAAGCTGTAGTATACACATACAGTGGAATATCACACAGCTATAAGACAGAATAAAGTCATGAAGCATGTAACAACATGGATGAATCTTGAGAACATTTTGCTGAGTGAAATTAGCCAGAAACAAAAGGACAAATATTGTATGGTCTCACTAATATGAACTAACATAAATGAGTGAACTTGGAGAATTGAAGTTAAGAATTCAAGTTATCAACAGATAGAAATAGGGTAGAGATTGGGTACTTGGTGCTGAAGGAATAGAGATTGTGCATCAGAACTGATTGTAAAAATTCAGAAATGGATAGCACAATCTGACTTGACTGAAGTAGAATAATTATAAACACATGGAATGAAGCTGAATGTGAGCATGAATTAGGTAAAAGGGCTGGGGACACGTATGAAACCAAAGGAAAGATAGAGTGATAAAGACTGAGATGGTATAATTTAGAAATACACAGAGTAGACTATGATGATGATTAAATGTCACAAATAAAAAAAAAGTTTTTGCATTAAGGAGAACAAATGAATGTCAATATTGCAAGGTGTGGAAAACAGATGGTATACAGGAAAAAGAACAATCAATGCAAGCTAGGGTCTATAGTCAACAGCAACATTTTAATATGATTCCACTGAATGTAACAAAGGCATTATGCCAAAATGAAACATCAACAGGTGGAGGGGACATGGAGAAGGTATGGATTGTTTGTATGGAAGAAAAGGAAATGCCTGCATATAGATTATGGGGTTGAAGGTATGTCTGTACACTTAGGATGGTTTGTATGATGTGTGAATAAAACTGTTTAAAAGTGAACAGAGAGAAACAAGTGCTAGAAAAAGTGTGGGAAAGAGATGTACCTATTCGCTGTTGGTAGGGAAACTGAGAGCCACAGGCCCTTGGAGGGCAGTGTAGTGGTTCCACAAGAGGCTGGAGGTGGGGTTGCCATATGATCCTGAAACCCTGTTGCTCAGTATATACCCAGAGGAACTGAGTGTGCTGCCTGAATGGACATTTGTACACTGGTGTTTATGGAAGCAGTGTTTATGATCCAACAATGGATGACGTGGCCTAAGCATTCAATGACTGAGGAATGGAAAGGGGAACTGTGGTGTATACATACAATGGACTACTGAGTGGCCACAAGAAGGAATGATGTGTGGGGCATGCAACTAGGTGAATGAACCTTAAGGATTATATGTTGAATGAAATGTCAGACACGAAAAGACAATCATTGTGCCTCAATCATATGGACAAATTATAATGTACATCTCAGTGAACTGAAGTTGAGAACATGGGTTATCAGACTGGGGCCTATTGTAAAAAGTTCTAGACTGTAAACTATTACAGAAGTCACATATATTCAGGAGGTGTAACTGTGTTTTCTAAATTGAGATACTGAGCTATTTGTTTACACCTGGTTATTCCCAGAAATTTTGCATATTTATGTGACACCTGAGACTCAGAGTTAGAGCTCTGAAGCTATGAAAGTCAGTAGTCCCGCATACAGGAGCTGTTTAAAAAAAAGGGATCAGGTTTCAAGCAGAGATATGAATGAAGCTGATCTGGATAGGACTAAGTATATCAGAATACAGGGTAAAAGATGATATCATACATATTTTAAAACTTCAACTTCTGTGTGAGACTAAAGAGAGAGATGTTAATCTGGTGCAAACTTTATATTTTGGGTAGTGCATTTCCTAATTTAACTTGTATGGTCAGTTCACTTGAATACCGTAATTACATGGAATCTTGAATAGGGCATGAGATTTTTTTGGTTGGTCCAGATTAGTGTGATGCACTGATACATTCCAGAGTAATTTGGGCAATGAATAAAGAAGTATTTCCAAAGTCCTCTTGGGGGACTGGGGAAAAAGGAGGAAATATTCCCCATTTGGAGAATTTCTGATATTCTCTCAAGCAGTGGGGTCAACCAAATAATTAGGCTGAGCCCTCGATCTTGGAGTTCACCCCTATGAAACTTATTCCTGTGAAGGATAGGCTAAGCCTACTTAAAATTAGGCCTAAGAGTCACTCCTAGAGAACCTCTTTTGTTGCTCAGATATGGCTTTTCTCTCTAAGCAAACTTGGCTGGTGAACTCACTGCCCTCCTCTTTACATGGGACATGAATCCAAAGGGCATAAATCTCCTTTGCAACATGAGACATAAAGCCCAGGATGAGCTGAGACCCAGCTTCAAGGGATTAGAAAGCCTTCTTGCTGAAAGGGGGAAGTAGACAAAAAATGTTTCAGTGGCTCAGAGACTTTAAACAGAGTTGAGAGGTTATCCTGGATGTTATTTTATACATTACATAGATATCCCTTTTTAGTTTAGTAGGAGTGACTGGAGGGAAGAACCTGAAACTGTTGAGCTGTGTTCCAGTAGCCTTGATTCTTGAAGAGGACTAAATAACTGTATAGCTTTTACAGTGTAAGTGTGTGATTGTGAAAACCTTGTGTCTGATGCTCATTTTATCGAGGGTATGGACAGATAAGTAAAAATATATTTATGGATAAAAATAAATATATAATAGGTGGGACAAGTGGTAAAATAATTGGGTAAATGGAAATACTAGTGGTCAATGAGAGGAAGGCATAAAGGATATGGTATGTATCAGTTTTTCTTTTATCTTTTTAATTATTTTTCTGGAGTGAAGCAAATGTCCAAAAAAAAATGATCATGGTGATGAATACACAACTATGTGATGATATTATGAGCCATTGATGGTACACCATGTGAAGAATATATGTATGTGAAGATTTCTCAATAAAATATTTTTTAAAAACTTAAGGATACATTCTTTGAACAAAAAATAACATAACTCACTCCCTGACCCCCTCTCAGGAGTGTAAATCTCCCTGGCAATTTGGGTAATGACTTCCAGCAATAAGGCTGGCCCTGGCATCATGGGAGTGAAAAGTCCTTTGTGACCAAAAAGAGAAAGAGAAATTAAACAAAACAAAACTTCAGGCTGAGAGATTTCAAATAGTGTTGAGAAGTCATTGTAGAGGTTATTCTTATGCATTATAGAGATATCCCTTTTCAGACTTTGGTGTATTGGAGTAGTTAGATGGAAACATCAGAAACTGTTGAACTGTAATCCAGTAGCCTTAATTCTTCAAGACGATTGAATAACTATAGAGCTTTTAACATGTGACTGTGTGATTGTGAAAACCTTGTGACTGGCATTCCCTTTATCCAGTATATGTGTAAATGAGTGAGAAAAATTAATAAATAAGTAATAAGGGTGTGTGATAGTTTGAAAGTGATGTGTACTCCCAAGAAAGCCATGTCCTTTAATTCTGATATTGCAGGGTGGAAACCTTTGATTAGATTACTCTATGGAAATGTGACACACTCAATTGTGGGTGTGGCCTTTTGATTCAATGGAGAGGTGACTCCATCCATTCAAAGTAGTTTTGATTCACTTACTGGAGTCCTTTAAAAGGGGAGATATTCTGGAGAAAACACAGTTCCTTCAGAACCCTCAGAGACTCAGATGTTTGGAGATGCTTGGAATGCCAACACAGAGATGTCTCTGCATGAACATTTAGAGATACAGAGCCCAGCAGACATCACCACATGCTTTCTTATGAGATGCTCAGTAAGCCAGAACCCAGAGTTATATCCCAGAGGAGCTAAGTGGAGATCCATGTGGTTAGAGAAGAAACCATTGGCATCAGAAACTGGAAGCAATGGAACTGGGAACAAGGACTAACAGATACCAGCTACATGCTTTCTCATGTGACAGACATTGGCCTTTCTTTGGGGTCAAGTTTCTATCTTTGGATGCCTTAGTTTGGACATTTTTATGGCCTTAGAAATGTAAACTGCTAACATAATAAATTCCCTTTTCAAATGTCATTCCATTTCTGGTGTATTGCATTCCAACAGCATTAGCAAACCAAAACAGGGGAAGTAGGGTATAGGATGTTTTGGGTGTTCTTTTATACATTTATTTTTTTTATTTTGGGTGTAATGAAAATGTTCAAAAATGATTGTGATGATGAATGTGCAGTTATATGGTAGTGTGAACCACTGATTGTACACTTTGGAAGGTAAGGTGGTATGTGAATACACAATATATTTCAATAAAACTACATTCAATAAAACAAGTAAACATATCTTTAGGTGGTCAGCTACATCAGTTTAGCATGGACAGTTTAAATACAGAATGACCAATGGATATAGTTCCTGCAAGACCCTGTGGCATGGTGCTGGTACCTCCTGTCAGAAACAGCAGCAAATTGTAGGCCTGTCCTGTTTACTGTAGAGTACCCTCCACACAGTGTCACGGCCCCACTTATACCCATATGATCCTTCAAAAGAGAATAATTTCAGTGGGACCCAACAGCTTTGGAGACCCCTTTTATCCTGCCAGTGGCCAAATGTGCATAGGCTCCCTAATCCAGCTATGCTCAGGGTCACCCATTTGGAAGCAGCCCCCAACCTGAGAAGCATGCCTTATGGTGCTTCACTCCCCAGCTTAGAGGGACTCATCACCTTCAAAGCCCCAGAATTGCCTGAGAGATGCTGATGGAATGACAGTGCATGGACATACTGCACCACCAGAATGTGATGCTGATGTTCACTGAGGGTGTGCTGGACCTCATGGCCATTTAGGCCAGGAACCCAGAGCTGTACACATCTGCTGTCTCCTTGGGCCAGATCCAGAAGAGTGTGGTCATGGATCAGATCAGCCAGGTGAACAAAGAATGGGTGGAACAGCTGGTGTTATAATGAAAGCCACACAGCTGTTTGCAGCTTCTCTGCATCTCACCAAAGCCCAGATCAAGTCCAGAAAGCTGAGCCCATCTATGGCCATAAAGCAAGTTGTTAAAAATCTGAATGAATGATATAAATTCTGCATCATCATATGCAAGAAACTCATAGAGGAGCTGAATCGCTTTGTCTCTGACAAACAGAGATTTACTGATGAAATCAACAATGCAACTGCAGAGAAACTAATCTATGATTTTGCTGTAAAAATAGGTCAGCCTGCAGCCCTGGATGAGATGTTTCAGCAGATTAAAGATGTTGTATATTGCCATCATAAAGGCAATCCTTCTTTTGGGGGTCTAACTAAGATTTTTCAGGAACACTGTCAATATTTGTATTATTCTCAAGGATAATTAAAAATGAAGTGAAGTGAGTAGCTCTTCCCTCATTCACCAGAACACTAGGTGAAATTCCACATGGATGAGAATGATGGAAATTTGTTTGCCTGTCTCAGACTACTAGAGACTTGCTAATGTATGGAAATAAAAATATCTAATCTCATCCAGGCAGTTTGGTATTTGGGGTAAATTTGTCTAAATCTGAGCATGCCACCTAAAACAGCACACCAAGAAATAACTTAAGAATTGAAAGATGGCTCTTGGAAGAAATTTTGAAATCTTCAATTTGACCTAACATGGTTGTGTTAATCTTCTAAAATATTTTATATCACATTAATTTACTAAAACAATCTTGTACTAGAATTCGCAATTTAAAATGATGTACAAATGAACTTGTTTGAAGTATTTTTCTTGATATATACATATACCCTTTCCAAAATTCAGATGTATTCTCTAGTGGACTTTTAAATGGTAAAAACTTGTATTCATGTGAACCTTTGCATTTTTTTACCTATTCATCTACAACCACAGATTTTGTCAGTGATATTTTGAGTTACTGGTTGTTTGCTTTTGGTTGAGTTTTTAAATGTGCATGCAAAATGTACATTGATGCCTGTGACCTCTTTCTAGGCTTATTAAAGGCTAGGCATATTTGGGTAGTGTTAGAACAAATATCATATATAAAGAGAGCCTCTTGAGAATTATAATAGGGCCAAAACAAAGTTGGTGAACTAAAGGCTTATTAGTGATAGGGCATTTCTATATAAAGCTAGTGGAAAATGAGTTTTATTTTTTAATGAAGTTTGTTTTCTCTTAGGAAAATGGTCAACTTTCTCCAATGTGACATATTTTTACGTTAATCCTCACAGTTCATCAAAAAACTAGTCATAGAGAATGTGGGTGATTAATATCCCTTCAGATATGGGCCTAATATTGTATATTACTTTATTTTATTTACCTGCTTGAATACTTGAACACAACATCTTTTGTTTCTAATCCTTTTATTTGACTCCTTTTAGATAATTTAATGTGAACTCTGACAAACTGCACAAATGCTCTTTGACATTAATCTAATTTTAGTGTACTGATGAAAACCAACCAAAAACAACAAAAATACTTTTCCCTTTACTTTAACAAAGTTCTGTAATTTTTACCATATTTATCTGTATGATATTCCAGCAGTTAATTTGAACCTTTATTTATATGATGGGTTTATTTTTAGATCTTCAATAGAGTGTTTCTACCTCTTATTTGTAATTACATGCATTTCTTGAAGATCCAATGCCTACTTATCGCTCTACACTAGCTGTCATTGAGAATCTGACTTGACTGCCTTATCTGAACTCATTTTATAAGAAGTCTCAAAAAGATCAACAATACAAGATTATGGATGCTTTTATTATTCTAAATTGTTTCCTCATTGAACCC
>PVIY010053960.1:0-14434 GCA_004026745.1 Myrmecophaga tridactyla | reverse complement strand
CTGAATTAATTGTTTCAGCTCCTGTATGTCATTTGAATTGTTGGTTTGTTCCTTTGACTGGGCCATATCTTCAATTTTCCTAGTGTGATTTGTTATTTTTTGCTGGTGTCTAGGCATTTAATTACCTTAATTAGTTTATTCTGGAGATTGCTTTCACTTCTTTTACCTAGGGTTTTCTTGCTGGATGAATTTGTTGTCTATCTGTTCGTTGACATTCAGTTCAGCTTTATCTGGACCTCTAGCTTAAGTTTTGTTTAACAGAGGAGAATTTTTCAGTTCTTGTTTTCTTGTTTCTTGCCCTGCTTGTACAGTGCCTCCCCTCCCCCCACCCTCAGGAGGGTCTACTTAGATATTATAGACCCCAGCTGGATTTTCCCAAACCAAAATGGCCTCCTATCAGGAGGAAAGAGTCACCTGCTTCAGTTTTCCCTGAGGGTGAGACCCAGGAGGTTGAAAGACTTTCCTGTGAAGTCTCTGGACTCTGTTTTTCTTATCCTGCCCAGTATGTCATGCTTGTGTGCTTGCAGCTCCCACCAGCATAAGATGATGTGGTACCTTTAACTTTGGCAGACTCTCCCTGCTGGGGGCGTGGTGGAGACAGAGGGGAGGTTGTAGGCTGGTTTTAATGGCTTCAAATTACCAAGCCCTGGCATCTGAATTCCTTAAAGGAGGGATTCCACCTGAGTTGGGCTTCACCCCTCCCCAGGGGAAGGCACAGGCTCCAGACAAGCCCTTCAAATGAGCTTGTTTCTTCCTATGCCTGGGACAGTTGCAGCCTGAAAAGTCCTGCCGCTGTATCCAAAGGCAGGCAAGCCTTTGTAGAAACACAGCCACAAAAACCTCTGTTTCTTTTCTTTTTTCTTTTTCCATCAGCCCTGCCCCCTTGGTGCCGGGGCAAAAATGAGCGACTTCCATTTTGACCAGGTTCACCGGAGCTGGGGGACTATTTTTAGTAGTCAGAATTTGTTAATCAATTCCACAATTGGCGTTTGGTTGGGCTCAGCCCCTGCTGCCGGTAAAGTCTCTTTCCTTTCTCCTCTGGGAAGCAGCATGTGGGGGAGGGGTGCTGGCTCCTGTGGCTTGGGGGAACTCACGGTTCTGGGGAGGCTCGCAGTCGGTCCAGCTGGTCCAGACTGGGGTACGCTGTGTGTCCAGTCACTGACGTGGCCCCAGGAGCTGTTCTGTACTGTTTCTGGTTATTTAGTAGTTGTTCTGGAGGACGAACTAAAATGCACACATTGCTAAACTGCCATCTTGGCCCCCGCATGATAACCCAGACATTTTTGATGATGCGACAGTCCTTCTGAAGAATGGCCTTTGCTTGAGCCAGAGGCATTCCAATGTGAATTCCCATTGCTTGTTCCCCAGAGAGCGCTCAGGCACCACCTCTAGATCCAGCATAGGCTCGTCTTGCCAGAACAGACTTCCTGTGGCAATGCAGACGGAACCAGAGTTCACTGACAGCAGCCGGGGTGGCAAAGGCAGCAGCAGTGACAGGAACAACTGCCCACTATAACTTCTTATATGCTTTAAAGTAAGGTCGTGTGAGGTGTCCCACTTCATTTTTCTTTCTCAAGATAATTTTAGCTATTTGGGGCACCCTGCCCTTATAAATAAATTTGGTTATTGGTTTTTTAATGTCTACAAAGTAAGTTGTTGGGATCTTAACTTTTATCGCATTGAATCTCTAAATCAATTTAGGTAGACTTGACATCTTAACCATATTTAGTCTTCCAAACCGTGAATATGGTATGCCGTTTTATTTATTTAAGACTTCTATGATTCCTTTTAGCAATTTCTTGCAATATACCAGAAACAGAATGGCTTTTAAAAGGGGGGATTTAATAAGTTGCAAGTTTACAGTTCTAAGGCTGTGAAAATGTCCCAGTTAAAGCAAGTCTATACAAATGTCCAAATTAAGGCACCCACAAGAGGTTACTTTCGCTCAAGAAAGGCCGATGAAGTTCAGGGTTTCTCTTTCAACTTGAAAGGCGCATGGCAAACATGGTGACATCTGCTAGCTTTCTCTCCAGGTTTCTTGTTTCATGAAGCTCCCCTGGTGGAGTTTTCCTGTTTCATCTCCAAAGGTCCCTGGCTGCATAGGCTCTGTATTTCTTGTGGCTCTCAAGCTTTTTCCAAAATGTTTCCTCTTTTAAAGAATTCCAGTAAACTAATCAAGAGCCAACTGGAATGTGTGGAGTCACATCTCCTTGGAGAAAATCAAGTTTCCAACTTACAGTGCTGAATAGGAATTAAAAGAAACAGCTGCCTCCACAAGATGGATCAAGATTAAACTATGGCTTTTTATGGCCCATAATCCTTTCAAAATGGCACTGTAGGTCTTTTGTATCCTTAAATTTATTCCTAAATATTTCTTTGGTTGCTATTGTAAATGGATTTTTTTTCTTGATTTCCTCCTCAGATTGCTCATCACTAGTGTATAGAAACACTACCGATTTTTGGCTGTTAATCTTGTACCCTGCCACTTTGCTGTATTCATTTATTAGCGCTAATAGTTTTGCTGTAGATTTTTGGGGATTTTTGATATCTGCAAACAGTGAGTTTTACTTCTTCATTTTCAATTTGGATGCTTTTTATTTCTTTCTCTTGTCTAACTGTACTGACTAGAACTTCCAGCACATTGTTGAATAACAATGGTGACAGTGGTCATTCTTGTCTTGTTCCTGATCTTAGAGGGAAAGCTTTCAATTTTTCCAATTGAGGATGATGTTAGCCGTGGGTTTTTCATATATTCCTTTTATCATGTTGAGGAAGTTCCCTTCTATTCCTATGCTTTGAAGTGTTTTCATCAAGAAACAATGTTGAATTTTGTCAAATGCTTTTTCTTAATCAATTGAGATGATTGTGGGGTTTTTCTGCTTTGATTTGTTGATATGGTATATTACAATAATTGATTTTCTTGTGTTAAACCATTCTTGCACAACTGGAATAAATACCACTTGGTCATGGTGTCTTAATTCTTTTAATGTGCTGGATTTGATTTGAAAGTATTTTGTTGAGGATTTTTGCATCTATATTCATAAAAGAGATTAGTCAGTAATTTTCTTGTAGTATCTTCAGCTTTGGAATAGGGTGATGTTGGCGTCATAGAATGAGTTAGGTAGCTTTCCCTCCACTTGAATTTTTTTGAAAAGTTGAGCAGGATAGGTACTAATTCTTTCTTGAATGCTTAGAATTCAAATGTGACACTATCTTGTGTCAGGATTTTTTCTTTTGGAAACTTCTTGATGACCGATTCAATCTCTTTATTTGTGAATGGTTTATTGAGATTGTCTATTTCTTCTTGAGTCAATGTTGGTTGTTCATGCCTTTCTGGGAAGTTGTCCATTTCATCTATGCTGTCTAGTTTATTAGCATATAGTTGCTCATAGTATCCTCTCATTACCGCTTTTATTTCTGCAGGATCAGTGGTTATATCTCCTCTTCCATTTCTGATATTATTTATTTCCATCCTCTCTCTTTTTTTGTCCACCTAGCAAAGGTTCTGTGAATTTCATTGATTTTCTCAAAGAACCAACTTTTGGTTTTGTTGATTTTCTTGATTGTGCTCATTTCTCAATTTCATTTATTTCTGCTCTAATCTTCATTAGTTCTTTCCTTTCGTCTGCTTTGGAGTTAGTTTGCTGTTTCTTTTCTAGTTCTTCCAAGTGGACAGTTAATTCCTTGATTTTTGCTTTTCTCTTTTTTAATATGGGTGTTTAAGGCAATAAATTTCCCTCCCACACTGCCTTTCATGCATCCCATAAATTTTGAGATGTTTTTTCATTTGCCTCGTGATATTTACGGATTTCTCTTGTAATTTCTTCCTTGACTCACTGGTTGTTTAAGAATGCGTTGTTTAACCTCCAGATATTTGTGTATTTTCTGGCCCTCTGCCCGTTATTAATTTCCAACTTCACGGCATTATGATCAGAGAAAGTGTTTTGTGTGATTTCAATCTTTTTAAATTTATTGAGATTTGCTTTGTGACATAGTATGTGGTCTATCCTTGCAAATGATTCATAAGCACTTGAGAAAAAGGTATATCCTGCTGTTGTGAAGTGTAATCCTCTGTAAGATGTCTAAGTCTAGTTTATTTATCATATTAATCAAATTCTGTTTCTTTATGCATCTTCTCTATAGATGGTCTATCCATTGATGAGAGTGAGGAATACCATACTCTCATCTACTTCTCCTGTCAGTGTTCGCCTCATATACTTTGGAGCACTCTGGTTTGGTGCATAAACATTCATGAATGTTATGTCTTCTTGTTAAATTGTTCCTTTTATTAATACATAGTGTCCTTCTTTGTCTCTTAATTGTTTTACATTTGAAGTATAATTTACTGGATATTAGTATAGCTACCCCTGCTAGCACTTTTCTGATTGTTGTTTGAATGAAATATCTTTTCCAACTTTTCACTTTCAATTTATGTGCTGGTTTGAAAGCATGTATGCCCCCTAGAAAAGCCATGTTTTAATCCTAATCACATTTTGTAAAGGCAGCTGTTTCTTCTAATCCCTATTCAGCACTGTATGTTTGAAACTGTAATTAGATCATCTCCCTGGAGATGTGATGTAATCAAGAGTGGTTGTTAAACTGGATTAGGTGATGACATGTCTCCACCCATTCGGGTGGGTCTTGATTAGTTTCTGAAGTCCTAAAAGAGGAAACATTTTGGAGAATGAGAGATTCAGAGAGAGCAAAGCGGAAGGACATAGCCACGAGAAGCAGAGTCCACCAGCCAGCGACCTTTGGAGAGGAAGAAGAAAAATGCCTCCCAAGGGAGCTTCATGAAACAGGAAGCCAGGAGAAGAAGCTAGCAGATGACATGTGTTTGCCATGTGCTGTTCCAGATGAGAAAGGAACCCTGACCATGTTCACCATGTGCCTTTCCAGATGAGAGAGAAACCCTGTGTTCACCATGTGCCTTCTCACTTGAGAGAGAGAGACCCTGAACTTCATCAGCCTTCTTGAACCAGGGTATCTTTCCCTGGATGCCTTTGATGGGACTTTTCTATAGACTTGCTTTAACTTGGACATTTTCGCAGCCTTAGAAATGTCAACTAGCAACTTATTAAATTCCCCTTTTTAAAAGCCATTCAATTTCCGGTATATTGCATTCTGGCAGCTAGCAAACTAGAACAACTTATTTTTGTCCTTGGATCTAAAGTGAGTCTTCTGTAGACAGCATATAGATGGATTCTCTCTCTCTCTTTTTTTTTTTTTTTTTTTGATGATGTTCGAACATCCTGAATTTCAACTCCTGTATCTCATTTGAAGTGTTGGTTTGTTCTTCTGACTGGGCGATATCTTTGATTTTCCTTTTATGACTCATTTTTTGCATCTAGGCTAATTTGATTTCCTTAATTAACTAACTCTGGAGATTGTTTTCATCCTTTTACCTAGGGTTTTCTTGCTGGGTATCTTTGTTCTGTATCTGTTCTTTGACATTTAGTTCAAATTGTTCTAGACCTCTAGCATAAGTTCTGTTTAACTGATCAGAATTTTTCAGTTTTTGTTTTTCTGTTTTTTGCCCTGCTTATATGGAGCCTTTATTTTTTTCTTTTGAGCAGGGTCTCCACAGATATGATAGACCCCAGTCAGATTTTCCCAGACTGGACTGGCCAGGAGGAAAGAGTCACACACAACAAGCATTTTCCCTTAGAGTGAGATCCAGCAGGTTGACAGACTTTCCTATGAAGTCTCTAGACTCTGCCTTTCCTATCCTGCCCAGCATATGGCACTTGTCTACCCACAGCTTCCTACCAGCTTAAAGTGATGTGGTGCCTTTAGTTTCAGCAGATTCTCCCTACCAGTAGCATGGTTGAGACAGAGGTGAGCTAGTAGGATGGCTTTGGTTGCTTCTGTTTTCCAGCACCTGGGACCTGAACTCCTTGAAGGAGGGATTCCACTTGACCTGAGACCCACCCCCTTTTCTTGAGGGAGATATACACTTTAGGGAATTAACTGCTTATACCTGACTAGTTACTTTATCTCTCAAACAACCCTTAGTTCTGCTCTTGTCTGGAGCTGTGCGGGAGACTGAGAGTGCTTTCAGTTCTATCTAATGAGCTGTTAAGAAGTAAAATAAAATAATAAAAGCCTTTAAAGAGATGGATCCCTGTTCCCTGGGTTTGTCAATCAAGAGCTTGAGCTGGCATGTAGCTCTATGGCTCTCCAGGTTCTATGTGCCCCCTTTTCTTGGAGTCCTGACCTTTTCCAGGATTTTGTCCACTCAAAACATCTTTTTTTTCTGTCAGCACTGCCCCCCCTCAACGGGGGCAAAACTCCTAGTACCTTTAGTGCATGTTCCAGGTTTATCTGATCTGAGGGCCTGTTTTCAGTAGTCAGAATTTGCTAATTAATTCCACAATTGGAGCTTGGGTGAGCTAAGCCTTTGCTTAGGAAACTAACAAAATCTGTTTCCTTTTCCCTCAGGGAACCAGCCTGCCACACTCAAAGTGTAGGGGCACTGGCCCCCACCACTTGGGGGACTTACAATTCTGTGTGGGATCTCAGCCATTCCACTTAGTCCAGATTGGTGTATGCTGTGTATCTGGTCACTGATGTTCTCCCAGCAGTTGTTCAGTACTGTTCCTGGCTTTTTACTAGCTGCTCAAGAGGACAAACTAAACTCTGCACCTCACTAGCTGCCATCTTGCCCCACCTCCCCGACCCATGCTTTGCATGGACTCAGTTTGAGCCCAAACAACTAGCGAACTAGACAGGAGACTGAGACACCACTAGTAGCAATAGGCATAGGTCCAGGGAAGGGAGACTAGGCAGGGGAAATTCTGGGTTGACATGCATCATCTGTGTGGGGAAGGGTGGCTGCCCTTCCTGTATAGATGGGGACTGCTGCAAGAATATGGGACACCTTAAGAACTCTGGTGAGTTTGCTAACTGTTTTGCAACAAATAGAAGGACAATTAAATCTTACCAAAATGAAAAGAGAATGCCAAGTAAGGGCAGTCATAACCTGCCCCCTTTTAGGAGCTTTATGTGTGGTCACAGAGGCAGAATGGGTGGCAAAAATAGCAGCCCACCATCTAGAGGAGGAATTAAAATTAGAAAGGGACACAAAGCTTGCTCAAGCAGACATGAAAGATGCCTTATCCAAGTGTTTGTGTCATATGGATGATCAATTAGAAACTTTAGCTTGTAAATATGCTTGAGCTCATGGTCAAAAATTACCCCAAGTTAGAATCCAGAGAATACTAACTAATCCAGGGTGAGACCCAAAACTTGGGATCCCATATATTCTTCATCTAATGATGAAGTGGAAGAAAAGAAGACACCTTGGCAGGTATGCCCAGTGCTATAACAAAAATTAAAAGCAGTTCAGGATTGACTTAATGGGGTGGACCCTCAGAATCTACAACCTCCTGAGTGGAAACTCCACATTATCATGAGAGATTTTACTGTTGCTGAATTAGGTGATCTCAGGCGGCATTATAGGCAGAAAGCTAGGGAGTCATTTCCTGATCGGCTTTTATGAATTTCGGACACAGGAACTAAGGGTGTAATCTTAACTGGAATGGAGGTAAGTAAGCTAGCATCTATTATGATGCACCCATCCCTATGTTAGCACCTTTATGGTGCCCTAAATCATAAACAAACAGTACGTTTGGTAGCTGGGCTACCAGCTGCAAGCAAGGCTATCTGGCCCAATGAGGGAAATATATCACACATTACTCCCCATTGGCAATCTATTAAAGAACTGAAAGATGTTTTGTAGGGTCTTGGGATGAAACATGCAATATATTCTAAGCATTTTGCAGGTCCCAACAATGACGCTTTTACAGTGGGAATTAAAGATATCATCTTGCACATCGCTTCTAATCATTTTAATGTACCCCTCATGTCCATTTTGAGTCCTCTAGTGGGACAATCTATTTCAAGAGCTTTTCAAGCCATTAAATACCTCAGGGAATTAGAGTGGCTCTGGAAAAGAGGAGTAAGGGCAGCAGGAAATACTTCCTGAGAACATGATCGTCGTAATCAGGTCTCACATATGTAAATGTGGACTTACCTAACTGCCTCAGAGACAGAACTAGAAACTATAGATAAACAGCCAAATGCTGTTTTAGTTAAGTTATGGAGCCAATTACCCAACGACATGAGATTTACTAAAATAAATCCCCAGACAGCTGAAGGGGAAGATAAACTGACTAAGAAAATCCCTTCCAAAACATGGCATATCCAACCCTCCACACCCCCAGATGAGGCTTGGCAACCTTCCTTTCCCCTCCCAATAGGGGAGGGGTCAAGACTCCCAGGTACCAGCAATAACCAGGGACCCTGGAGATCAGAGACTACACGTAGAATTAAGTATTTATTGGTCTCCTACTAACAAACAAAAAATGTTAACTCTAGTAGACACTGGAGCTGAATATACTTTGATTTATGGAAATGTAACCCTATTTAACAGACTCGTGCTGGCCATAGATGGCTACAGGGGGAAAATAATCTGAGCCAAACAACATAATTTGATTCTACAAATTGGGAGACTGCCCCCAGGAACACACTTTATATATTTCTCGTATACCTGAATATATAGTAGGAATTGATCTTCTCTTAAATTCCACTTTACATGAGTATAATTCCATCTCTGGTGTAGAGTAGTAAACATGGCTTTAAGGAGGCAGGGAAAATGGTTCCCTGTAAAAGTACAACCTCAGAGGATTGTAGCCATTAAGCAGTATAAGCTTCCAGGGGGACATCAAGAGATTTGCACAACCATTAAGGAACTAGAAAGAGTAGGAATATTAAAGTAGCCCCTTTAATAGCTCTGTGTGGCCAGTACAGTTTCAACTCATAGCCCCTTTAATAGCTTTGTGTGGCCAGTACAGACACCTAACAGAACCTGGAGCATGACAGTAGAATACCAGCATTTAAAGTAATGCCACCTCTGTATGCAGTGTTTCCAAATATTTCTTCCTTACTAAAAGAAATTAGCACTCATTCATGCCAATATCACCCTGTTTTAGATTTAGCTATTGCTTTCTTCAGTATTCCCTTAGAAAAAGCAAGTCAAACTTCTTTTGCCTTTTACCTGGGAAAGATAACAAAGGACTTTGTGCTCCTATAAGGCTATCTACATAGCCCAACCGTTTGCCAAGGTCTAGCGGCAAAAGACTTGGCCAATTGGGAGAAACCCAAATTTGCAACTTTATTTCATTACACTAATGATATACATTAACTGGAAATTCTCTTTCAGAACTAAAAGGATGTCAGAAACCTTAATATACCATCTCAAGAATGAACTAAACAAGTGCCCCTAGGGTTGTGCTTACAGTTATGGAAGGGGGCAGAATTAAAATATAGCCCCTTAGAAAAGCAACTGTGTGCTGCATTTAATGCTCTATTACAAGTGGAAGGTCTTGTGCAGAAATATCCTGTCACCTTGAAGACTGCTCTTCCTGTACAGGAGTGGATTATGCACATGCCCAATAAGCCACACTCTGGCAGGGGGCAATTAAATAGCTTAACAAAGTGGAAATCTTGTTGCAGTGCAGTGTTTTCAATAACAGCCCATTTAGTGCTAAGATACATGAGATTTTAGGACCTGTGTCATATGTAGAAAATTCAACAGCTATAATTGTCACACCTGAAATAGCTGTTGAACTACCCACTATGGAGGGCATGGAAACAATTCCTGAGTCTGCTTCGTATACTGATCGAGCCACTAGAAAGCAGTCTTCCACCTAGACAGCCATGTGGTTGTATTAGTTAGGGTTCTCCAGAGAAACAGAATCAACAGGAAATATTCATAAATATAAAATTTATGAAAGTGTCTCATGCAACTGCTAGAATGCAGAGTCCAAAATCTGTACGGCAGATTGTGAAGCTGATGTTTCCGATGCAGGGTCTGGACAAACTCCACAGGAGAGGCTCACCAATTGAAGCAGGAAGAGAACCTATCTCTTCTGAATCCTCCTTAAAAGACTTCCAGTGATTAGATTAAGCATCACTCATTGCAGAAGACACTCCCCTCAGCTGATTACAAATGGAATCAGCTGTGGATGAAGCTGACGTGATCAAGATTTAATTCTATGAAATGTCCTCATAGCAACATAAAGTCCAGCACTTGCCCAACCAGACAAACAGGTACCCCCACTTGGCCAAGTTGACACATGAACCTGACCATAACAGTGGTACTAACCCAGTACTGATACTATGAGGTTGGAGACTGGTGCTATGCAAAGCAGTCAATGGGCTGAATTAAGAGCCTTATGGATGGTGATAGTGCCGAACCAGGAAACACGCTAACTATCTGTACCAACAGCTGGGTTGTTTATAAAGGCCTTATGACTTGGATAGCAACCTGGAAACTAGAACAATGGACAGTCATAGGTTGTTCCTATGGGGACGAGAACTGTACCAAGACATCTAGGACACTTGTAAGCTATGATAGGTAACTATCCACCATGTTCCTGCCCGCAGCCCTAACATGTTACCCAGGTACAATGAAGCAGATGGCCTTGCTCAAGTTCAAAGCAACACTACTGAAACTCGAGATGTAGCCAAGTGGTTTGATTGAAGTGTGGACACTGAGTATATCAAACCTTATGGTATTTAGCAGTTCCAGCTACCCATCATGTGCCAACAACTTATAGACATCACATGGGAGTTCCCATCATGCTCCCGGCAACAACTACACCAAATGCACCACCAGATTGGACACATCAGTCAATCACAGGCTCCAATGACCCAGTGGCAAGTGGACTATATTGGCCTCCTTCCATACATGAAAGCTGCAAGGTATGCATTCATCACAGTAAATACTGTCACAGGATTTCGGTTAGCTTTTCCAGTGGGAAAAGTAATGAATAAGCAATCATATGCTGCCAAAAAAGGTAAGCACCCCCTATGCAATACCTGTACAAATAAACAGTAATTGAAGTACCCCTTTCACTGAACAAACCCCAAAATAGGCTATGGACCATGATGTAATGTGGACTTTTCATCTACCCTATTAACCACAAAGACGCAGGCCTTACAGAAAGAATGAACGGCCTCTTAAAGGAACAGATGGACTACAGTAAGAAATCCCTACAAGAATGAACTAAAAGGCTGTATCAGGCCCTAACCCATCTAAACTCTACATCATGGGCTGCAGCCCCAGCTCCAGTTGAAATGCTAACAACAGGGCTGTTGCAAGCACTGAGTACAAATAAAAAGGCCAGCCATTTTACAGCCGGAAAGGGGAAAACAATAATAATTTATTGTTACTTATGCCTCAGACCATACAAATGGAGGGAAATAAGGTCCTCCAGCCTTGGTGCTGGCCTATGCAGCCACGCTGGTTAGGAATCTTAAGCCCATGGGGACTAGGAGTCACCCAAACATTATAATATGGCCACAGTTTATACAAAAAAATGCCTGTTAACATTTTTATCACTAATCCAGACCCTCCTATTCCCACAGGAACTTTGTGTATAACTATGTGAACCCTTCTTATACCTAGATTAATGGTTAACGTTATGGTGGAGAATTCTCAAGATTTACAGGGGGAGAATATCTGGTATTTTAAAACCACCTCACAATGTCCCTCTGTTTTGTATCTTACTATCTACCAGTGGAACTCTTGCATGTATATTATTAGATCAACAGGATTTACCCTTTATTGTTACCCCAAAACATCCTTCTTCTCACCTGTGGCACCCTAGTGAACACCTTTCTCCAGTGGGCTTCAGCAGTAGCTCATGCCCATGATAGAACCCAATGTTGGGTTTGCACAGACTTGTCATCTTCGGGTGCTAACAGCCTTCCCTGAGCCATAGCTCCTGCTAACGGGACTATGTGAATGCCCTGTTGATGTGGCAGAACTCACCACATTGAAAAATCTAAAGCAAGGCTTTTTCTTTTATGACTGAAATCTAATTACTGGTTTATAATGACAATTGAGCTTATGTTTTCACCCTTGTGAGGAAACAAGTAAATAAGTCCCAACCTGTATTTGGGTATGGTGTACATGATAGGAAACGATGGATGATCGTGGAAGCAATAACCTTAGGCCATATTGCTCCTATCTACATGGAACATCTTAATGGGAACTGAGATATGGGGTGGCTACCCTCAGAAGTATGTAATTTTACTGTTAAGTTACAAAATGATAGCCTTTTCCAGTGGCAAAATGCCTCCCACAGACAGGGAGCTCATGTCTCCCACATGAGGTAACTGTGAACCTGCAGGCAATATGGATGACAGTATTTACTTACACAGGGGCAACCGTATGTCCTAGTCACATTATATACTTCTTTACCACATACTCCTAGCAATTGGAAAATGGTTGAATCTAAATATCAAGTTAAGCATAATTCATGGTGGTTTTATTCTTTAGATATTTTTGCCACAGGGGAGCCCACAATGGTCACTGGAAAGTATGTAATAGCTTTGGCTAATCATACAGCTCATGCACTTAATGAATCTAGGTTGGCAATATCATTGTAAAATAATGAGACGACCCAGTTACAGAAAGTAGTCTTACAAAATAGAATGGCTTTAAACATTTTGACTGCAGCACAAGATGGGATCTATACCTTTATAAACATACTACACACACACACACACACACACACACACACACACACACACACATACACTTGATTATTCACATAATATTTCACAAGCTTTAAATCATATGCAAAAGCACATATACAGAATTGATCAATTATCTACCAACCCCCTTACACTTAGTTTAATTCTCTTACTCGGTCTTGGTGGCATTTCTTTGTAAAATTATCTGCCCTATGTTGTTTTATTACTATTCTGTTGTCTTTTATGTTGTTGTTGTAACATATGGATACAATGCCTGTCCTATAGTCAATGCAATCTGTTACATGGGGTAGTGTGACAGCCCAGGGTCTGGGCCCCTCCCAATCATGTAACAGCCTGCTTGACCATGACAAAGATTAGGAAAGAAAACAAGCTCCCCAGAGGGAAAAGCATGTAATCACATATGGAAAGGATGGGAGCAAGATGGCACTGATTATTATCTTAGTCTTTAACCTTAACCTTAGTAAAACATCAGGTCTGAAGACTCTCTGATGATTATACTAGAGGCCTGATGCCCTCATATTATATGGAATATCTTTGTCCTAAAATGATATGCACATTGCCCCTTGCACTCCTGTCTCTCTGTGGGCCACTACCACTCCAGATCACTGCCACCAGAGACTCTCCTGTTCTAAGTCCTAATAAATCTATGTCTACTTCAGTGCCTGGCATGTTTTTTGGTCTCACAGCTATCCCAACCCATGCTTTGCATGAACTCAGTTTGGGCCCTAACAAGAAGACAGTTTATATTTTCATGGGAATATAAAAAAAAACAAAAATAGGCTCATACGTATAAAGCATCAAGTAAAAGTGTTTAAACAATGCTCATAGTCATTTTTTCAGTCCACCCAACTTTTCATCCTCTTACCTATGCAATATGCTTTCAAGGAAGGCAGTTATGAAAAATTTTCATGACCCATGACTTCCACTTCCCGACATACCTTACCTTCTAGACCACCTATTCTACCTAGATACTTTAAGTCTACTGTCGACAGATTTCTGAATAGTTCATTTTAAAAGAGTTTCAGTTGTAAATACTTGAGCATGTTTAATAGCTCTGAGAATCATTACTAACTGCACATAATCTACTCCCAGAATTTCTGCATATCACATGCTGTCATAATGTGTCCATTAAAATGGGCAAGTTACGTTAGATATTTCCTAAAGTCAGAACTCTGAAAGCATTCATATAAAGGAAGTCCCTCTGAATAGTCTGTAAAATATAAATAACTGTACCTCTATACAGCATCTCATACTTTTCTATGAATAATAGAAATTATCTATCTGGGTTTTCTTTTTGAGAGTCTTTAAATTATGATGATTTGGACAATGGTACAAAGAACAAACTCAACATTTTAATATCCATTTCCTTATACAGTTGTTTATTTAACTATAATCCTAAATAATTTTTATTCAAGGCTGTGCTGGTTTGAACAGAAGTATGCCCCCTAAGAAAAGCCATGTTTTAATGTAAGTCCCATTTCATAAAGGTAGAATAATCTCTAGTCAATACTGTATGTTTGAAACTGTAATGAGATCATCTCCCTGGTTGATGTGATTTAGTTAAGAATGCTTGTTAAATTGGATTAGGGGATGATATGTCTCCACCCATTTGAGTGGGTCTTGATTAGTTTCTGAAGTCCTATAAAAGAGGAAACATTTTGGAGAAAAAGACTCAAAGAGAGCAGAACGATGTAGCCATGAGATGCAGAGAGTCCACGAGCCAGCAATCTTTGGAGATGAAGGAAAACGCCTCCCGGGGAGCTTCATGAAACAGGAAGCCAGGAGAGAAAACTAGTAGATGATGCCGTGTTTGCCATGTGCCCTTCCAGCTGAGAGAGAAGCCCTGACTGTGTTCACCATGTGCCTT
>PVIY010053959.1:0-14431 GCA_004026745.1 Myrmecophaga tridactyla | reverse complement strand
CTTGGCGCCAGGGCAAAAATGAGCAACCTCTGCTTTGATCAGGTTCACCTAAGCTGGGGGCCTAATTTTAGTAGTCAGAATTTGTTAATTAGTTCCACAATTGGCGTTTGATTGTGCCCAGTCCCTGCTGCTGGTAAAGTCCTTTCCTTTCCCCTCTGGGAAGCGGCTGTGGGGGAGGGGCGCTGGCCGCCGCAGCTTTGGGAACTCACAGTTCTGGGGGGTGCTCGCAGCCAGTCCGGCTGGTCCAGACTGGGGTATGCTGTGTGTTTGGTCACTGATGTGGCCCCAGGAGCTGTTCTGTACTGTTTCTGGTTATTTAGTAGTTGTTCTGGAGGACGAACTAAAACGTGCACGTGTTAAGCCGCCATCTTTACCCAGAAGAAGCGACACTTTATTTTTTCTCATTTTGCTCTTCCCCCTTTTGGTCAAGAAGATTTTCTCAATCCCTTGATGTTGAGTCCCTGCTCATTCTAGGATTTCTGTCCCGCATTAAGGTTCAGAATCTTAAATCTAATTCTGTCTCTTTTTTCTTTCCAATTGCACATACAAAATCTCCTTTATTTAATCATAGTTTTCCAATAATGTAAAAACATACTTCAAGTGCAGCCCTTTAATTTTAGTTTCTGGAGTGAATTCCAGGGTGTTTCTTGTAGGCAAAAGTGTGCCCAGCAATGAATTGCAATTGTTAGTCTCTGAAAGTAGGAGGTCAGAATCACAAGGATATAATTTCCCTTTCAGATGCCTGAGGTCCCCAATGCAGCCTAGAACCCTCCTATTGGGTCAGAGTCAGCCAGATGGAAAATGGTCTACAGGATTGAGGAAGCTTCAGTCATACATGGACTTCCTGGTGGACCCCCTGAAAACCAGACGTTCCCAATCCTGCCCTGGGTAAGGACTGCTGGAAGCACCTTCTGAAGAGCCCCCCTTTTACCTTCTTTGCTCCTTTGCCAGCCAAGGGCCTGATGGGAAAATGTGTGGCTCATCAGACCACAAGGACCGCTGAAGCTGCAAGCACTTTCTTTCTGCACTGCCACTGGTTCCATGAAGACACAACAGCTTGGAGAAGTTGCATATCTTATACATCTGTTATTGAGCCAATATTTTGAATGCTTCACATGGGCAGGCATGGAGCCTGGTAGTGGAGGATGCACATGTGAGCAGATGTGGTGCTGCTCTCAAGGTCAGCACAGTCCTGCTGAGTGGAGTGGGGTGATGTGCACACATAAAGCAGGGAGATAGAATTATGATACTTCCAAAGCTTATTCAAACAATATGGTGACCAGCTAGCTACCAAGTCATAGTCCCTATACATTTCATGCTGTTGAATCTGTGTAAGAAAAGTGGGGGATGAGTCTGGTGCACGGTGGGACGCTGAGGTGAGACCATGAGCACGTGAGGTGGTGTCCAGCCACTGTGCTGGCATTCTACTGTCGTGCTGAACTCAGGCCCACACCCATATTGCCTCCTTCAGGTGGAGCCAGGTAGAGGCGGCTCCAGGCAGGTCTCGGCAGCATTCTGGAACCAGAGCGGGGCCCGGCCCAGCCGACCCACAGTAACAGCCTGCACCGTCCAGGGCCGAGACAGCGGAAGGTCCTTACGAAGGGAGAAGAGGCTGCTGGTATAGTCTCTGCCCGCTGAGTCCTGACAGGTGAAACTGGTGAGCTCTGGGTCTTCACGCATGCTCCCGCAGTGCCCCTGGAGGAGACCATGTCTCCCCCAGACCCTCCACAATCAGCCAGGAAGGAGCCTGTGTGTCCTCAGCTAGAGCATGGCCAGGTCCCTCTCAAGGGTCAGGGCCCTCAGCAGCACCTCCCTGTCATGCAGCGTCCGCTCTGTCTCCTCGAGCCTGGCAGCCGTCTAGGGGACAAACACAGACCTCAGCTCGTCTGTGGATTACTGGGGAGCAGGACCGGCCTTCAGCACAAGGAGCCCGGCCTCCCCCTGCCTCCAAGGCCAGCAAGCATGCAGGCGAGAGGTGCCATGCTGAGTCCTGGAGCACAGGGGGTGCGGCGATGGGCAACAGCTCCTCCAGTAGGGCCAGGCCCAGGCCAGATGCTCACGCCTTCTGTGCTCCCAGCATGTGCACAAGGGAGGCAGAGCTTGTGTCCTCAGCAGCGCCAAAAATGTTTTGCTCTTCAGTTGGAAAAATAGTTACTGATGCATAAAACACTGTAAAAGGCAAAAAAAAAAAAAAAGTGTGGACAAACCAAAATAATGTTAAGCATGAATGCATAGGATGGTACTAGGCTAGGAAGTAAAAATGCTTAGTCAAGTTTCACCTGGCCACCTCTCTGACCTCATCATCTATTACTCCAGCTCCAGCCATGCTGGCTTCCTTGCTGTTCCCCAGGCATGTTCTGGCAGAGCTGTTGCATTTTCTGTTGCCTGTGTCTCAAATTCTTAGATGCATCCTTCCCTCTGCTCTGATCACAGGTATATGCAAGCTTATGCTCTCAGTTCCCCAAGTCTCCTCCCTGTCGTGCCTTTCCCCGGCCTCACCATCTAACGTGGTACACACCCCTCTGCCATCATTCCCTTCTCTTTACCCTGATTTATTTTTCTTTATAGCATGTCTCATCTCCTGACATTTATTTGCATGTTTGTTTATTTTCCATCTCCTCCCAACCACACTGTAAGTTTGAAGGGGGTAAGAACTTTGATTTATTTCTGCATGGACTGTCTTCAGTGGTGTCTTGGCATGTCAATAAAATTTATCCATATGCATTGCATACATGCTGCATTCTTTCAGTGTGCATATGTACTGAATGAATGAACAAAACCCATGTTCTGTCTGAAAGAAGATAATGTGTTTTGGAAATACAGCCAAATAAATTTGGCTATCATTACAGTTTTCCCCCATTGTACATGTTTGAATTGATTTAAATTCAGAATAGGATTTTATGAGAATGAAGTATCAGGGAAATGAAACCCAGACAGTGGGGCAATCTGCTGATCTATATTCAATTTTTTTTTTCTTGGTGCCTAGTGAATTTCCTGAGGTTCCTAAATTAGGTTATAAAGGAGATTAAGTACGGTATTAACTGAGTGTATAAATCCTAATTTCTAATTAGAAACCAAGGAAAATTATTGCTTCGGAAACAGCTGGGGTCTAGCAAGCATGTACAGAAGTAGAGCTCAAGTGAAATAACAGGCAATCCCGATAAAATCAGGGCATCTGATATCCGGATCGGACAAATTACAAAGGTAATTGTCAAGTCTCTATTTCATGTTCTGACGACCAGATACAGTTTAACTCTCTTGAAGGCCTCATTTATTTAAACAATGAGAGGATGGAATATAATATTAGTGGTGAATTGTGTTGTAAGCCTGGCCTCTCGTTTTTATAGAAGGGCTTGACGCAGTGGGAGAAACTTTAGAACTTGTGGGGAGGTCACTAGTTTGCCACCCTTGGGGGTGAGGCATAGGTGCAGAAAGGTGACAGGCGCTGTGATGATGGAATAACGTCCCCCAAAGACATAAACGTCCTAACCCCTGGAGTTTGTGAATATGACCTTACATGGCAAAGGAGACTTTGCAGATGTGCCTGAGTTAAAGATGGTGAGAAGGGGACTGGATCCTGCATTTCCCAGGTGGGCCCTAAATGGAATCACAAGTGTCCTTAGAAGGGGGAGACGGCAGGAGATTGGACCATAGAAGAGGAGAAAGTGATGGAATAACAGAAGCAAAGAGCAGAGCAATGAGCTTTCAGGAAGGAGGAAGGAGCCACAGCCAAGGAAGAGAGGAGGTCACTAGAAATGGAAAAATGCCAAGAAATGGATTCTTCCCATAGAACCCCCAGAGGAAATCGGCTCTACTGACGCCTCGAACTTAGCCCAGGGAGACTGATTTCAGATTTCCAACTTCCAGACCCACAAGGTGACAAATTTGCATCATCACTAAATTTGTGATAATTTGTCACCACAACCATAGGAAACTAAAACGCGTGCTTTCTGGGAATTCTTGGCATCTACGAGAGCATCTGGATTGGAAACCTGGTTCCCATCTGTGACACTGCACAGGGGCTGCTGCAGAACCTGGGGTAAAATTAGGACGTTGACACTTTCATTAGGAGAAGTGCAAACCTAGGGCAGGAAGGGTGAGAGAAAAGGGGAAGTGAAGCAAAGAAAGAGGCAAAGATTTTCCCTGGGATATGAGCTTGGCCACAAGGGTCTGTGAAGAGACAGAGACGGCTGCTCAATGGACATGTCCACTCACTCAGGAGGAAGAGCTTCCTCAGAATAGCCTCTGAAAGACAGAAAGGAGGAAAAATGTGTCTTCATTTCCAGTTGGTCTCTCACCCATGGAGACTAATGGCCTGGAACTTCTGCTTTTTCCCTTCTGGCCCCCTGGTTATGGGGTTTCATTTACATTCATAAAGGAAGTTCTTGCTCCCACAGTGGCTGAGTAGGGACCCGAGGCAGTGAGCAGAATCTGCAGGCCTCATGAGGCCCTGGCTCAGAAGTCACACAGCGTACTTCCAGCACCTTCTATCTGTCAATGCAAATCCCAGCCCAGATTCAAGGGCATGAAAATAGGCTCCGTATCTTACCATGAGACGCTTACAAAGGAGCAGGATTCGGAGAGAGGCACATTTTACAATCCACCACCCCGAGTTAACAGAACAAAGGAGTAGGAGAAGGCCCAGGCTAAAGGTTGGGAAGTACAGGGCCAACTTTTATTTGCACAGTGGCCTGAAGGAAAAGAAAGCTAAGGCTCACAAGGGAAGCAGGAGCTAGATCAGAAAAGGTGGTGAGTGCCGTGCGAGGGCATTGGGATTTTGTTCTGTAAGCAATAGGGAACCTGAAAGGAGAAGTAGATGAGCATGTTTCCTTTTTTGGACGACTCCCTGACTAGGATGTGGAGAATGAGTTAGCTAATTGGAGCAGGGCCAGAAGCACGAGGCCAGGTGGATGCCTGTTCAAGCAGTCCAGGTGAGAGGTGGCCAGTGGCCAGATCCAAGGCTGTGTTGGGTGGGGGTGGGGGGAAAGGGACAAGCAGATGGATGCAGGGATAACAAGGTAGAAGACACGCTAGGAACTAGGGACCAGGATAGAGGGAGAGGGTGAGTTAAAGGTGACACTCAGTCTTCTGATTTCGAAAATGTGAGGAAAAGGATGGAGGGTGTGGTGGTTTGAGGCTGTATGTACCCCAGAAAAACATGTTCTTAAACCTAATCCATTTCTGTGGGCATGAACCCATTGTAAGTATGGCCTCTTGATGAGGTTACTTCAGTTAAGATGAGACCCATTTCAGTCAGGATGGAACCTAATCCTATTAACGGAATCCTTTATAAGAGAATGAAATTCAGATAGACAGAGAGAAAGAGAGAGAGAGAGAGAAAACCATAGGAAGCAAGAAGCTGAAAGGGAACCCAGAACAGAGGAAAAGACCAGGAGATGCCACCCTGTGTCTACAGGAGACAAGCTAAGGGCCAGGGGTTGCCAGCAGCCAGCCCCAGGACACCACAGTCTTTGGGAAGAGGCCATCACCTCAGAGATGCCTTGATTTGGACATTCCCCAGCCTCCAAACCATGGGTGAATAAATTCCCATTGTTTAATCTTACCTATTTCATGGTATTCACTTTGAGCAGTTTAGAAAACTAAAACAGAGGAAGATGATGGACTGAGAAACTGGGTATGAAGTTCAGTAGTTTCAGAAAGGAAGTAAAGAATAGAGTATTCAGAGAAGAGAAAGCTCCACCTTAGCCTGGGGTGATGGAAAAATGCTTTAGTGGTGTGCTGGTTTGAATCTATTGCGTACCTCAGAAAAGCCATGTTTTAATCCTGATCCAAAGCTTGTGGGAACAGCTGTTTCTTTTATTTTTTATTTTTATTATTTTTTAAATTTAAATTTTAAGTTTTTAAAACATAACAACATACAAACACGAACATTCTACCATATGGTCATTCCATTCTTGTTATATAATCAATAACTCACAATATCATCACATAGTTGCATATTTATCATCATGATCATTTCTTAGAACATTTGCATCGATTTGGAAAAAGAAATAAAAAGAAAAAAGAAAAAAAATTCATGCATACCATACCCTTTACCCTTCCCTTTCATTGATCACTAGCATTTCAATGTACTAAATTTATTTTAACATTTGTTACCCTTATTATTTATTTATTTTTAATCCATATGTTTTACTCATCTGTCCATAGGTAGATTAAAAGGAGCATCAGACACAAGGTTTTCACAATCACACAGTCACATTGCGAAAGCTATATCATTATACAATCATCTTCAAGAAACATGGCTACTGGAACACAGCTCTACATTTACAGGCAGTTCCCTCCAGCCTCTCCATTATACCTTAACTAAAAAGGTGATATCTATATAACATGTAAGAATAACCTCCAGGATAACCTCTTGACTCTGAAACCTCTCAGCCATTGACACTTTATTTTGTCTCATTTCTCTCTTCCCCCTTTTGGTCGACAAGGTTTTCTTAATCCTTTGATGCTGAGTCCCAGCTTATTCTAGGATTTCTGTCCCACATTGCCAGGAAGGTTGTTCTAGTTTGCTAGCTTCCAGAATGCAATTTACCAGAAATGGAATGGCTTTTAAAAAGGGGAATTTAATAAGTTGCAAGTTTACAGTTCTAAGGCTGAGAAAATGTCCCAATTAAAACAAGTCTATAGAAATGCAGCACCATGAAGCAGAGAGTCAGTGGTCTTTGGAGATGAAGAAAGAAAACACCTCCTGGGGAACTTCAAGAAACCGGAAGCCAAGAGAGAAACCTAGCAGATGATGACATGTTCGCCATGTGCCCTTCCACTTGAGAGAGAAACCCTGAACTTTTCAGCCTTCTTGAACCAAGGTATCTTTCCCTGGATGCCTTAGTTTGGAAATTTCTATAGACTTGCTTTAACTGGGACATTTACTCAACCTTAGAACTGTAAACCAGCGACCTATTAAATCCCCCCCTTTTTTTTTTCACTTTTCCATTCTGCCCATACTTATTGAGTGCCTATGAGATGCCAGGAGGTGTTCTAGGTGCTGCAGATACAATAGAAAACAAGGCAGACCAGTCCCTGTCTTTACTGAGTTTACAATATGGTGTCCAATAGTTATAATACATTTAAAAAAAATTCCTGTTACAGTGAAACAATATAGCAATACAATTGACCTTTGCTGAAAATTAATAGTACTATTGATTCATAAGGGAAATTGTCTTTTACTGTCCTCACCTGATTTGGGTTTTGAGGTTACACAGCCACAGAAAAGTGGTTGGATGATTTTCATTTGCTTTCAATTTGCTAATGATTACTAGTTCTATTTCATTATGGCCAGAAAGCAGAGCTTGAACGATGCTAATTTTTTGGACTTTACTAGGGTTTCCTATGAGCATAGAAAATTTTTGTCAATGTTCCACATATTACAGAAAGAATGTATATTGTTTGTTGGTTCTAAAGTTCTATATATTGCTAATAGATTGAGTACATTAATTGTGGTTATTAATTATTGATATAATTCATTGTTCATTTTTAAAATTATTTTATTTTATTTTTCTAAATACCAATAAACACATAACAAATGCAAACATTCCTATTTTGATCATTCCATTCTACATATATAATCAGTAATTCACAATATCATCACATAGTTGCATATTCATCATCATGATCATTTCTTGGAACATTCGCATCTATCCAGAAAAAAAAACGAAAAACAGAAAAAAAAATTTATACATACCATACCCCCCACCCCTCCCTCTCATCAATCACTAGCATTTCAAACTAAATTTATTTTAACATTTGTTTCCCCTATTATTTATTTTTATTCCATATGTTCTACTCATCTGTTGACAAGGTAGATAAAAGGAGCATCAGACACAAGGTTTTCACAATCACATAGTCACACTGCGAAAGCCATACCATTATTCAAGCATCGTCAAGAAACTGGAACACAGCTCTACATTTTCAGGCAGTTCCCTCTGGCCTCTCTATTACATCTTTTTTTAAAAATTTATTTATTAATGAAAAAAATTTAACAAACCAAATAAAACACCAACATATATAATCAGTAATTCACAATATCATCACTTAGTTGCATATTCATCATTTCTTAGAACATTTGCATCAATTCAGAAAAAGAAATAAAAAGACAATAGAAAAAGAAATAAAACGAAAACAGAAAAGAAAAAAAAAGATTATACTCACCATACCCCTTACCCCTCGCTTTCATTGATCACTAGCATTCTCCATTACATCTTGAATAACAAGGTGATAGCTACTTAATGAATAAGAGCAACCTCCAGGACAACCCCTCGACTCCTCTTGGAATCTCTCAGCCATTGACACTTTGTCTCATTTCACTCTTCCCCCTTTTGGTGGAGAAGGTTTTCTCAATCCCCTGACGCTGAGTCTCAGCTCATTCTAGGGTTTTTCTCAATCTCTTGATGCTGAGTCTCAGCTCATTAAAGGATTTTTGTCCCACGTTGCCAGGAAGGTTCACACCCCTGGGAGTCATATCCCAAATAAACAGGGGGAGGGTGGTGAGTTTGCTTGTTGTGTTGGCTGGAGAGAGAGGCCACATCTGAGCAACAAAAGAGGCTCTCTTGGGGGTGACTCCTAGGCCCAATCCCAAGTAGGCCTGACCTATCCTTCACGGTGTTAAGCTCCATATGAACAAACCCCAAGACTGTGGGCTCAGCCTACAGCTTTGGTTGTCCACACTGCTTGTGAGAATCTCAAGAATTCAACTTGGGGAAGTTGAATTCTACCCCCTTCCCACCACTCCCCAAAGGGGACCCTGCAAATACTTTTCCACTCACTGATCAAATCACTCTGGGATTCATCAGGGCATCACTCTGGACAAACCAACAAAATCTCATGTTCTACCCAAGGTTCCACGTACTTATGGTATTCAACCAAGCTGTCTACACAAGTTACACTAGGAAATGCACTAGTCAAAATATAAATTTTGCACCAAATAAACATCCTTTGCCTTAGTCTCACACATAAGTTGAAATTTCAAAACATTATAAATTCCCATTTTTAAAAGCCATTCTGTTTCTAGTATATTGCATTCTGGCCGCTAGCAAACTAGAACAGATGTTAAGACTGAATGTGCTTGTACATTGTTTTATCAATAAAAATTTTTTAAAAGACAACTAGATTAAATAATATAAAAGATATACCAAGAGAGGTTGGTTGTTGACACTATTTCTTTTCCCCAAACAGAATCCGTTTATTTTAAAAGTAGCTTTGAAGTATTATGTTTGGCATTGTTGGTTTTATTCGTTAGAGTAGTTGTAGATTTAAATAAAACCATGTAGAAAATCCAGAGTTCCCATATATACCCCCTATTATTAACATCTTGCTGTTTAAAAATGAAAAAAAAACTTGCATTAGTGTGGTTTGTTATAAACATTGAAGGAATATTATAATTGTACTATTAACTATAACCATGCTTTAGATAGTATTAATTATTAACTACTAGCTTCAACAAAACATTTTATAGAATTTAATTCCTTCGTTCACATGGGTTGGTCCTGAGCAGTGGTGTATAATCGTGAACAAGCCATTTGGGGAGGTGAGAGGTTTGACTAGAATTTTTATTTTTTTTTTTTGCATGGGCAGGCGCGGGGAGTTGAACCCAGGTCACTGGCATGGCAGGCGAGAACTCTGCCACTGCACCACCCTCCGTGGAGTCCTACTGAGCTCCAGGGAAGTGAATCATTCCACTGGCAGGACACGCATGGGTTTCCTCCTCTAAGGAATCCTGAAGGAATTTGAATTCTAATTAAAAGGAAGAAAAGGGGAATGATGTTGTGGACAGGAACACCAAAACCCAAGATGTATTTATGGGGTAATGAGTAAATCATCTGAATTATTTCTTCCAAACTGATCGGCTTGGCCTGGATTCTTTTATAATAGCTGAAATGATGGGAAGTTTTAAGAGGTTTAATTTTTAATAGAGCAGCTCTGAACTCTCCAAAATAAGGTCAGTTGCTTTGACTTTCTGGTCAGTAAAGGTGTCTGCTGTGCTGGAACCTGGCACGACATGAAGGATAAAGGTCTGGGACAAGCTGAAAGCCCAGTCATGAAAGGCTGAGGGAACGTGGGAACTGTCACACTGGTATTTGAACCCTGTCCCTCCACAGCTTTGCAGAGCAACAAGCAAGGGTCTGAGCCAGCCATGAGTCACACTTCCAAACACCCTGTATCCTACCTGCAGAAGTGGGGTGACCCTGCTGAAAAGGGGTGGCTCTACCTATGCTGCCCAGGATTCCTTAGAGGAGGAGACCCATGCGTGTTCTGTCAGTGGAATGACTCACTTCCCTGGAGCTCAGTAGGACTCCACTCAGCCCTAAGAGGCTGGCTGGAAAAAGGAATGGGGCAGCACCAGTGCCCCAATCTTAGTGCCAGGGCAGTTTCACAAGAAACTCCAACATCCTAGAGGAGGAAGGAAACTTTTTCTCCTCTCTAAACAATGCCTTTACCTATCTTTTGCTTTTCACTTCTTTCTCAGAAGAAAAGGCAATTCCCCCTTTCCAAAGTCCTTTTGGTCTTTGTTATGTTGGCCACTCCCATCTTGGCTGTGGAACATTGTGCACTCCTGTCCTTCCTCCCTGGTCTCTAGGGCACATGTCCTCCAGAGGGGTGTCCTCCCCCGCCTGACTATTTTGCTGCCCCTCAGAGCCCTCACAGAGCTGTGGATTCAGCTACTGCTTGGGTAACTTCCGTGACTCTACAGTCATTCGCAGTGCATACCTCTCTCCTGAGCTCCCATATAGCATATTAAATTGGCTCTTAGACTCTTAGACACATTAAAGCAGCATATCTCACATGGAATCCTCACCTTTACTTCTGAACTGCCCCTTTTCTTACTCTCTGCTCTGTGAGTGCACCACCAGACATCTGTGAGTGCACCACCAGACATCTTTTGACACAAGCCAGGGACACAGGTGTTTGCCTCCATGACTTCTCCTCTACCTCCCATGACAGATCATTTTAGTTCTTTGGAGTCTTTCTCCTTCTTCTCTCCTATGCTTGCTGTCTTAATTTAGCTCTTCAACTGGAAAACCACATTCATGCTTCAAGACTTGGTCAGCTCAAGGGTCACCTCCTCCAGGAGGCTTCCAAAAGTCTGCTCAGATTATGTGTAGTTGTCAGTTTGTTTCCTTTCTCTCCCATTAGACTCTAAAGGCCAAACATCATTTTTCCTTTGAACTCAGCATGACACTCAATTGGTGATTGTTAAATGCATGCATGAATGAACAAAGTAAGAAAATGATACTTTCCAAAGCTGCATGCTGAATTCATGAGTAAAGGCGGGGGTCTTTCCATTTTTGCTTCCTACTTCCCACAGGCTTTATCCATTTTTTTTCTGGACATATTTTATCTTGTGATTCTATTTCATTCTCTACTAAAACCAAAAGGAAGCAAGACTCAGGACTCAGGAGTCACACAGTGAGGAGAAATTCAGTTCGAGTGCACTGGAGCAGAGAATTAAGTGAATTCGGGTCTTCAAAGGAAATTAAACGTATAAACTGCAATTGATGAAATCAGCTATTGGAAATACTTCTATCTCTACCAAGGCTGACTGTGGAAACCCCACAATTAGGCATGTTACCACCTTCCAACTCTTGCTGGATAGCTTACTGTTATGATTCATTTTTTTCTTTTTTTTAATTAATTAAAATTTTTTTTATTAATTTTTAAATTTTTAAAAAAATATCAAAAAAACACCAAACAAATGCAAACATTCATAATTTTTTATCTTTCTGTTCTACATACATAATCAGTAATTCACAATATCATCACATAGTTGCATATTCATCATTGTGATCATTTCTTGGAACATTTGCATCTATTCAGAAAAAGAAATAAAAAGAAAACAGAAAAAAATTCATATATACCATACCCCCACCTCTCCCCCTCACCAATCACCAGCATTTCACTCTAAATTTATTTTAACATTTGTTCCCCCTATTATTCATCTTTATTCCATAGGTTTTACTCATCTGTTGACAAGGTAGATAAAAGGAGCATTAGACACAAGGTTTTCACAATCACACAGTCACATTGTGAAAGCTGTATCATTATTCAATCATCTTCAAGAAACATGGCTACTGGAACACAGCTCCACATTTTCAGGCAGTTCCCTCCAGCCTCTCCATTACATCTTGATTAACAAGGTGATATCTATTTAATGCATCAGAATAACCTCCAGGATAACCTCTTGACTCTGTTCAGAATCTCTCACCCATTGACACTTATTTTGTCTCATTTCACTCTTCCCCCTTTTGGTCGAGAAGATTTTCTCAATCCCCTGATGCTGAGTCTCAGCTCATTCTAGGGTTTTTCTCAATCCCTTGATGCTGAGTCTCAGCTCATTACAGGATTTCTGTCCCACGTGGCCGGGAAGGTCCACACCCCTGGAAGTCATGTCCCACGTAGACAGGGGCAGGGTGATGAGTTTGCTTATTGTGTTGGGTGGAGAGAAAGGCCACATCTGAGCAACAAAAGATGTTCTCTTGGGGGTGACTCTTAGGCTTAATTTTAAGTAGGCTTGACCTATCCTTTGTGGGGTTAAGTTTCACATGAACAAACCCCAAGATTGGGGATCAGCCTATAGCTTTGGTTGTCCACACTGCTTATGAGAACTTCAGGAATTCAACTTGGGGAAGTTGAATTTTCCCCCCATTCTCACCATTCTCCGAAGGAGACTTTGCAAATACTTTCTTATTCACTATTCAAATCACTCTGGGATTTATAGGGCATCACTCTGGACAAACCAACAAAATCTCATGCCCTACTCAAGGTTCCATGTACTCATGGTGTTTAATTCAGCTGTCTACATAAGTTATGATTCATTTTAATATAAAGTATTGTCACTGGGTGAGAGCAACAACTTGGAGATATTTGTCACAGAAAGTTCTGGTTATGTTCCCATGGTTTTCTCGCAGATAATCAAGGACAGGAAACAATTCTCAGATTAATCTTGCAAATATCCAGATTGGCTTTACTGATTGTAATCTACCTAATATTTATAAAGTGTTCACATTTTGCTACGTATGACATAGCACAGGAAAAGCCACCTGGCACCCCTTTCAAGATTTTTTATTAGCATAAATAGAAAGAGGACAAAAAAACACCACACACAAAGCACTTTGGCAAGTTATTCTTTTTTCCCCCACTTTTCACTCTAATGAAAACTCTATCAAATTAAAAGAAACATATTGGGGGAATGGGTCATCCTGTTTTTTTATGTAGGACTTTTTTTAAAGCCTGGGAGATAGACACTGTGTCAAAGTGCAGGGGCTGTCCAATGCACTAGAACAATAAGGCCCAGCCAAGGCCTTGTTATCTTTTTTAGGTAAGCAGGTGAAAGGGTAGTGGTGGATATGTGGGTACTTGAAGCTCCAGCTGCGACACTTTCCCAGCCTGATGGAACATCCAGATTAAAAGCAGAGTTCCAGATCACAGAAGAATTGAGGGCTGCATCAACAGAGCCCTTCGGTGGGGTGGACAGAACAAGTTTGGCATTCGTTCATGCTAAGAGCATCCATGTGAGCCCAACCCTCAAGTAAAAACTGGCCTGGACCTGCTGGGGAAGGGTGGAGATGGGGAGGACAACCTGACACCACATGCTTATCAGCCCCAACCTACGCCTGCATTGAAACATGGCCTCTGCTTGTTATACTCATGCAGAAGAATTCCTTCCTTCTGCAGTGTTGGTCGAGCATCTGCTCCATTTAGAGCTCATGTTATGTGGGCTAATGAAGCCTGAGCACTTTAGATTTTTATCTTATAAATATACTGAACATTTGGGGAAGACATTTAGTAAAGCTATGTATTGCTTGAAGAACCATCCCCTAGATAATTGCATGTAGGTGATTTTATGCAAGCTATGATAGTTGCACTTACATGCGTGTATGAACTGGGTCTTCACATTCTTACTGTTCAAAACTCTGTAAGGCCAGCCAACATGGAACATGGCTTTTTCTATCTTTTCTCCCTGCCCTACTAAGCCAGTGGGTCTTTTGTGATCATGTGAGGGACTCTGTAATCATTAGATGTTGCCACAGCTCCAGGTCCTATGTTGGATTCAAAGCAGGAGGACCGCAAAGGGTGGCTCCTGCGATGCTGCCCCTGTGCCTGACCCTTTACGAAGAAATAAAAGCTCCCTCTATTCCTTCTCCCTTTTCACTCCCATTAAGAGTTCCACTTCTGTCTCACTGGCCAAAACCTGGCAAGTGGCTATGCTTAGCTACAAGGAAGCTGAGAACGTTGTATTTAGCTTTTCCAGCTTCTCTAATGGAGGTTGGCCAAGGAGAGAAAGATTGGGAAGAAGCACCCCTAGTAACAATTTACAGATGTAACCCCTCTGTGGTGCTAACACGAACCATCAGCTTCCCATTAGGGAAACAAGGAGTAGTTAGACCCGTTCTGGTTGCTTCTAGTTGCTTTTACG
>PVIY010053958.1:0-14434 GCA_004026745.1 Myrmecophaga tridactyla | reverse complement strand
TATGGTATGTATGAGATTTTTCTTTTTCCTTTTTATTTCTTTTTCTGGAGTGATGCACATTTTCTAAAAAATGATCATGGTGTTGAATACACAACTATGTTATGATATTGTGAGCCAATGATTATACACCAGTTATAGAATGTATGTGTGATTTCCCAATAAAAATACATTAAAAATTATTGTGAATTAACACACAAATGACTAAAATTAAGTGAATATTTCATACATTTTTGTTTATTAAATTTTAACAGAAAATACTTTATTGGAAATTCAGCATTGAAAATCAGAATGACCATTTTGAAGCACACCTGAGAAAGTGAAATGGGCGTAACCAGTGGGCAATAGACTCTATATGACTCAGCTTTACTTGAAGAAATGGAACACTTGAATGACAGGAGGTGTGACCTTTTATAATCTTACAATTTAGTGTACTCTGAGGGGATTGCATGCCCCAATTAGAAGACCATTACTCTAAAACAATTTAGGAGGAGCAATCTGGTCTCTGCTCAGTGTGTAATGTTTCGATTTTCCCAGCTTATAAAAGAGCCAAAAAGAACTCATTCATCAGTCACGCATCTGCTGATGATTTTGAATATCTTCAGTGCTTTACATCACTCATGTTTATAATTAAAAACAAATCATGAGGTTAGGATAACTGCAAAACCATATTTGAAAATATGTTTTAATTAATACAGAAAAGAAAATTCATTTCAATTTGTGAAAAATCAATGAATATTAAATGCACATTTCTTCCCATATTGTAATTAAACTTTGAGAACTTAAAGGAATAAATATCATAACAATGTCACATTTTACTCTTCCCTTCCTCACTCTTATCTTTTCACTGAAAGAGAAAAAATGTGAATGACTGTTTCTGTCTAAGTGTGCACATACACACATGCATATATATACACACATGCATATATACACACACACACATGTTAACATATATTTGTATCCTACAAAGACACATAGAAGAGCCTGCACACAATCATGGCTATGTATAAGCTCAAGTTAAATTAGGCTAAAATATTTGCCTGAGGTAAGTTAATGTGGAAAAGAATAAATAGGAAAATCACAAAATAATATAGAGAATGAAATATTTCAGCAACATATACCTTCCTTTCTATTCTTTACTCACTGTCTAAGTGGGAACTATAGAAAAAAAATGAGAGGTGTTTTATTTGCTCTTTTTGTTGCTGCTGTTGCTTTATGCCTTGCTTGTTTGTGCATTTGTTTATTTGAGATTAGCAGCTTGCTAATTAGTATATCTTAATATTAGTATACCCTAATATATTAATATTATCTTTAATTAATATATCATAATATGCCTTGATTATAATTTCCCTACCCAGGGTAGTGATCTGGTCCATTTTTCTTTACAAAATCTAGGAGGCCTTTTCAAGTGGCAGACATGAGACATGTATTCAAATAAAAGTGGTAGATGAAGGATGTGCTTCCAGGAAAAACCATTAAGTGTGTGAAGGAAGCAAGATAGAAATGAATAAACCAAACTACACTGGAATTTAGGTTAAGTTCCACTTTCAGTCTTATCCTACACAGAGCTACTTCAGCAGAGGGGCTGGGATTTGTAAACCCACACTAGACCCTCATTACAGCTACAGCAAGGTAAAGGAGATGGGGAGGAATGCATAAAAATCCCTGCAGTTTGTGGTTCACCATATAGGTGTGGTGGTTCCAGTGCCAATGGCCAAACTTCTAAAGGCTGAAGGTTAGAATCCTGAGAAGCAAACTACACAGAACCTGGGGGATGGGTGCAGAGGGTTGGTAAAAGAAATAGGAAAAAACTTAGAATAGGTCCCAATAGTGTCTGCTACAGGGACTGATGTGACTGATTTATTTGTTGAACTCTTCCTATGGTCCTTTTACTTCTTTAAAAAAATACTTTTTGGTATAGTTGCAAATGAAATATCTTGGAAAATCAAATGTTCTGGCTAGTCATTATATTTTCTAGAACTTGGAAAGTAAACCTAACTGAGCACTATAAAATATTGAAAAGTGTCAGGAAGTTATTATATTTACAATAATTGCAGTGTTGTTGCTGTAAAAAGTGCAAGGGAATATTTTTTTTCTTATTTAGAATAGTGGGAAGTCAGATGAGACTTAAATGTATCAGCATCTTTTTTTTTTAAGAATTGCTTTTCAAATACAGAATAAAATATATCACAGAAACATCATTTTTTAAATGGTGTGATTTCTTAAGTTAAAATGTATAATATAGTAGGAGAGTTAACTTCAAAAAGTTGATGAAATCAAGAAAAAATAGAAAAGTTGGAGCAATGATCTTATTTGATGGTTATAGAAATAGCACAGTGGTTGAAAGTATAGATAGTAGAGCTATGGTTTCAAACCCTGACATATACAAGTTAGTTGGGTGGCACTAGCAAAAGTTAATTCACCTGTATGTGCTTAGTCTTGTCATCTTTAACGTTGGAATTATGTATTGTAATGACATATATAGCTTACTGTGAATATTCAATAATTAAATATATGTAAAGTGATTAATCCAGTGTCTTCCAGGTAGAACAATCTTTAGCTATTATTAGTAAGATTAAAAGAAAAATTTCTAGGTCATAGACTAAAGTTCACAATTAATTATTTGCATAGAAAGAATAAAAAATACTGTTGCTATAAAGGACTAAATAATGAATGTTTGGATTTGCAGGCCGTGTTGTCTTTGTCACAACTGCTCAGCCCTGTCCATGTAGCCCCAAAGGATCATAGACAATATTTAAATGAATGGGTGTACTGTGTTACAATAAAATGCTATTTACAAAAATAAGTGCCAAACCATATTTGGTCTGCTAGTGATAGTTTAGCGAACACTGTCATCAAGTAGCAACTTGAAATTACTTGTTCTACCAGAAATAAAATTAAAGCCATTCTGTTTTTTTATATAAATATGTTATGAATGTTCAAAAAATAATCTACTTGATGAATGTCAATCCTATCAATTTACTAATTAGAGTCAAGGTAGAGTAATTGTGAGATTTGACTCAGAAGAAAAATTAATTGCACAGTTCAAAGAAAATATACTGGCCCAGGTCCAGAAGTTGCAAAGATATGAAATATCAGGTACACCAAACACTGACTATTTTTATTAATCTGGCACCTGGCCCATAGGCAATGTGCCAAAAGCAGCCAACGATAAAACAATCTTTTCCCAATTACAATGTTGAATTGACCTTACACTACTTGCCTTAATTGAAAGTCCAATATGATGGAGGAATATTACTTTCTTGCAACAGATAAATGACCTAATCTCAAAGATCTCTAAAAAAAATTTCAAATAACTTAAAGATGTTAGAATAAAAATTGCAAGAAAATCAGAGCTACAGTGGAATATATATGCAGTGCATTTGCTGTTTAGTGCATCATGTGCAAAATCAAGCCAGAAATGTGGTGGTTTTTTTACACATTTTCTGTAATTATTTAAAATTGATGTAATAATAACACACCTTTATGCACATTTAATGTAATTACAGCTCTATCTGTATATTTGTGTGTGTAGCACACACACACATATAATCACAGTTTTAGAGCAACTGTCACACAGAAATATGAAATACATGCAGTCAATATTTTATTTCATATATATAATGGTGTAAAGAAATAGAAATAGAGCATTGATAACAATGTCATACTCTACTCACCGTGGAATTATTAAATTTTATCCCAAAGTCATAAAACAAAATTCTTCACCTAAATTATAATTTTATCTTTTTTCTTATTTTCTGAACATTTCTGTTTTATCAAAATGAACATCTTTAAAGAATATGGGACTCATGTTTTAATGGTTGAGATTTCTTGGTCTCTAGAATTTTTCAAATTTCAGATTTTATCAGCATAATCTTTATTAACTGTATTATTATAATTGTATCTACTATTGTCTGAAAAAAAGAGAGATTTTGAAGGAATTTTGTGAAATAAGACTCTCAGATTTATTTTCCAACACACAGAACTGGAAAACAGTTTTTGTAAATGCCTGTTAGCTGAGGAATGGCTATTCTTCTTTCTCCCTGAGCTATGCTGTATTGCATTTCTATGTTTCTGCTGTGATTGCTCTTGATCCACTTTCCTTACTCTGCTCTGTTGGTTTTAGAGGGATTAATCTTTGTATACCAGCCTGAGCACAGTGCTTGGCATATAATAGACAATACATTTTTGCTGAATAAGTAAATGTGTGTCTGTAATGGTATATCCACTCTCATCAAGGCTTGTAGGAAAATTCACAACTCCTTCTGTTCAATTTCTCTTCAACAGATCATGAAGCAAGGTTTTGCCATCAATCAAACCCATCACCACTTCCTGTGTTCAGCATGAGAACTAAGCTCAACAGTGTCCAGAAATTGGGCAGAGGTTAGAGTGGGGAAATGTCAACTTCTCACACTCAAAAACAGCTTGAAGTTGAAGAGCATACACTGCCTGTCCAGGCATGAAGAAATACCTTATCCCATTAAACAAAACCACAGCAGCTCCTCTCCTTATTTTGCAATTTGCCCAGGGCTTCTCTTTCTGCTTCATTGTGAGCCAAAGAAAATGGAATGGGGGAAGGTATCGGATCAAACAAATCTGGGGCACCCTAGCAAAGAGGGCAAGGTAAAATATATAAAACTCAGAGATCAAATGATTGAGATTTAATTCTTCTCAAGTATATTATAGAACAATTAAATACAATATTTTAAAGATACTAAAGAAAGAATTACCTCATAATAACTAATATTTCTTTACTATTTGTAGTTGGTAGTTACAATTCTCTGTGATTTACATGCTATTTCATATGTCAATCACAATATCACATGAGATATGGAAAAATTTCTTTTTAATCACATTTTGGAGAAGAAAATAAATTCTAGCAAGGTTATGCAGAATGCCCTAGGTTACTCAGCAAGTAGCAGAGAGCAAATTTGAACCCAAGTAGACTGACTCCAGAACCTGTTTAAAAAATGCTAACCATATATAATTGTTGACTCATAACAATTATGAGTCTTCACTAGTATAATACAATAGTGAAAATAGCAACAAAAACACATCATTATCATCTTTCTGATGATTTCATGTCCAAAATGGAATCCTGAGTAATAAGTATTATAACCATAATTATTTTATAAAGAAGATGACCTCAGAAAGTATTATATCTTTTATTACTATTTTAAGATATAAATGCTTCTATTTGCAAAAGTACAGTTGATTAAGTTAAACTTTCAATCTTGGGTGGGCCTTGGGGGCTCAGCAGGCAAACTTCTCGCCTGCCATGCCTCAGACCCGGGATAGATTTCCGGTGCCTGCCCACGCAAAAAAAAAAAAAAAATTCAATCTTATTTTACTTGCTAATTTGGCAATTTACGAGTGTAATATGGTTTTAGAGTTACAACCCTGGCATAGCTGACTAATTGATTTCAAAGAAAAACAATCTTGGATTGCTTCCTTGAGCTGTGAAAAGCAACTTATTTCATTGCACTTATTTTACGTTTTAGAAACAAAGATAAAAGGGGGAGTGTCCAAGTTAACATTTTGAATCTGAAAGTGTTATTAAGAAATACGGCTTCCACATTAATCATCTCTCCTCACAGATATAATTTCTGAGTGAACAGGACCAGGTCACTTCACTCTAGGGAACAAGGAGACAAGTTCTTGAGAACAGAAGGCTGCTTGCATTTAAGATAATTACAACTGTTCATGACAATTCAATTTTTATATTTCCTTTAAATTAAAACCACAGTTCAAGCTCATAAATTGTAAGCAAATGTTTAAAATAAGAAGCAAAACTACACACAGATCGATAGGGAAAGAACCATAAACATACATCTATTCCCATACATTTCTTCTTCTTGAATATTTATATAGAATCAATATCAGTTAACTGGACATTGCAAATATATGAATTCTCCCCAATTGAATGGTATATTTTCTATTTCAAGAATAGCCAACACAATTTGATAGAAGAACAAATTTATCGACTTATAGTACCTGGTATTTAGGTGTCTTATAAAGCTATGGTAATTAATGCAGACAGTATCACTTAGAGGCTATTTAAATAGAGTAACAAAATGAATGGGGGGGTTAAAAATAATTCCACACATATGCACTCGCTAGGATTATGACAAATATGGCATGATTGTACAGCTCTTTCAATAAATTATGTCAAGGTCAATTGTTCCCATACTGGGAAAAGTGAACCTGAAAACTACTTTATACTGTAAGTAAAATATCTTCCCAATTAATTGCAGCTCTAATATGTATGATAAATTAATGGCTATTTTCAAAACAAAACAAGCATACCAAGGGCAAATATTTTCATTATTTAGGGCAGCCAGATTTCTTAAACTGCATATGAAAAGAAGAAGAGATAAATACTAATTTCTGAATTTAGAATACATTAAAATTAAGAAATTCTGTACATCAAAACAATAAAGATAGTAAAAATGTAAGACACAGAGTAGAATAATTTGCATCCAGATTATAGAAAGAAATCTAAAAATAAGTAAGAAAAAGAATAAGGAGTAAAAGTATATAACAAGCAAGAACTTCGCCAAAGAAAACAATATAAAGGGCTATAAACATTAAAAGTTGACAAATTGTACTAGTTTGAAACTGTTATGTACCCCAGAAAAGTCACGCTATTTTAATCCAATCTTGTGAGTGCAGACTCATTGCGAGTGGGACTTTATAATTAGATTATTTCCATGGAGCTATGACCCACCCATTCAAGGTGGGTCTTACTTAGCTTAGTTTACTGAAGTCCGTAAAATAGTTCACGGAGAGAAACAGAGCTAAGAACTGACGCAGAGAGCAGAGAAGTGAAACCAAGACACAGACTTTTGAAGATGCTAAGCTAAAAGATGAAATTCAGAGTTTGCCCCAGAGAAGCTAAGGGAGAACCCACGGATATTTTGAGTGAAAGTTACTGGAATCAGAAGCTGAAAACAATGAACGTGGAACAAGGATCAGCCAACAGCAGCCATGTGTTGTTCCAGATACTGGCTGCCATTCCTCCAAGAAGGTATCTAGTTGTTGCCTCAATTTGGACATTATCATGGCCTTAGAATTAATTGTATCTTGTAACTTAATAAATCCCCTTTATAAAGTTCAATCTATTTCTGGTATACCGCATTCTGGCAGCTTCAACAAGTTGAAACACAAACCTCAATGGTAATCAGGGTAATTAACAATATATTTTTTCCCGGTTAGAATGCACATCTTTCAACAACAACAACAAAAAGATAAAAAACATGGAACAGTTCATGAAGTTGCGAGTCATCCTTGTGTAGGAGCCATACTAATCTTCCTCGTATCATTCCAATTTTAGTATACATGCTGCCAAAGCAAGCACAACAATAATTTTAACACAAATGGAATACCAAATATCAACAAAAATGAACACAATAGCACTGCACATAACATTATAAATTATTCTTACTAGCGTACTAGTGAATTTTACAAATATATATCAAAATAAAGGAGCCAGGCACAGAAGCAAACATACCATTAAAACCATTTCATGGAGTTCAAATACAGGTGATACTAACTTTGTGTGAAGAAAGAAGAATAGAGGCTCACCTCGTGGAAGCCAAAGGGAAAAGTGAGGAGAGCAGGACATGACTGTGGTAATGCTCCGTATCATGATTTGTGTGGTACTTAAACAAATGTGTTCAATTTGTGAAAAATTATTCAGCTGTGTATTTGCTATAATTTTGCCATGATTCAATAAAACATTCGTTTGGGGCAAAAAGGATTAGCAAAATGATATAGCACCTTTTCTACCTGTGGACGTCTTCAACTTCATGAAATACACAGATTGTAGCAGCCATCTTGGTAATATGAGGGGAGCCTAAGATTATAAATCAGTATGAGGATGTTAGAGTCAAAATATTGAGAGAGGCTTCATCTTTGACGATGCTTCTAAGATGTTGAATTAATTAACCCCAGGTATGCTCTACTGTAAGTTAGCATACAAGAAAAAGAGCCCTTATTTTTTACATAAAAGTCACCTGCAACTTGAATTTCCACTACATATACCATAGGAATCCTTACATTTCAGGAAATAATTAAAATTTTTAAATTTATTTTTGTCTCATTATTTTATACATATATATAAGTTCTATAAATTATATCACACCATACACAGTATTTTTATGAGAAGATAGTTTTCATTTTGCTTTCTTTCCCACTCACGCCTCCCTCTCTCCTGTTTAATTCTCTCTCCCCCTTTTTCTCTTCCTTTCCCTATCTCTTTCTCTCTCACACATACCACAAAACTTCAATAACTATATTAATAGTATGTCTCCAATTTTCTCTGTGCTCATAAAATCAAATGATTGTTTATATGCATGTGTATTTATAACATAGTTCCTTTCTCTTTAAAAATAAGTAAATAACCATTGATTGAATTTTTTCATCTGTGAACTATGCTGTGATAAACATCTTTAATCACGTTTCCTAAAGTATTTTGGGGTACATATTATCAGTTGTCTCATTGCAGTATCAAAGGGTTTTGGGGGTTTATATGTAAACAGTTACTAACATGTTGTTTTCTTAAATTATCCTAACTTCGATAAATGGGCAAATTCTGATATTCAATTCTTCACACCTAATGACAGTAAATTTATCATATCACATATTCAATTAGTTTCTGTACTGGGAGAGCAAATTTCATTGCCACTTTATTTTGCATTTCTCAACTTCTATTGATTGTTTCCAATGGCTATTTTCATATGGGTTGCTCTTCATTTGTCAATTGTCTGTTCAGTACTTTTGACCATTTTTATCTTCATATCCATTTTTGCTATAATACTTGCAAGAGTTATATAAGTATTTGAATATATTTAATGTGTTTTATTACAAAAAATATGTACAATGATATATTTATTGTATAAGTAATTATATGCATAACATGTACGATATATATGTATTTACTTTAGATTTTGTTAATAGTATTATCTTAATATGTCCTTACTATTATTTTATATGCTCCATGAAGCAAACTATAAAAAATAGTATTATATTTTCCGTGAAAATTTTATTTTCATGAATTTTTTCTTTTTTTTTTTTTTAATTTGCATATGGGCAGGAGGCACCAGGGATCGAACTCCAGACCTCCAGCACGGCAGGTCGGAGCTCTGCCTGCTGAGCCACGGCAGCCGCCCCATGAATTTTTTCTTGATTTTCCAAAAAGTGTTACATTAGTTGCTCTGTTGTTTTGGGATATGGGTTTATAATGTAATTGCTTTCACTTTGCCCCTTCTGTTTTATTTAGTGTTTGCGTAATAGCATTTTGTCTCCATATTTCAAAAAAAATTTGTCTTCATAAGAGTGTTAAATGAAAAATTATAAGCAAACAGATTTTAGATTTAGCTTAAAATGATAGATTCTGAAATTTTATAGGATAATTCAGTTTGCTCACATCTATTGTAATTATTTATCAATTTTTCAATTGATACTTTACTTTTCAATTTTATTTTATTTTTTTCTTTTTGTTTTTCTTAATTATTTTCTAGGAATATCAGGTTGCTATTAAATTTATTTTCCTCATTTCTTGGGTATTTATGGAGATTTTAAAGCACTATTCTGGTAAAAAAATATTATTTAAATAATTCAAAACATTTGTGAAGGAGAGGTAATTATATTCCCGACCATGTCATATTATTTTTCTAATGATCTCTTTAAGATAATTTCATTTCCAAACATACATCTCACCTTCATAAGAACATGCCTCTCCCCAACTCTAAATCTTACATTTGGTATAATAAGGTTTTGGGGCTCAAATTTATTAGAGTTTACTTTGAAATATGTCTCCTTGCATTTATTTTAATGATTTATGCTAATCTCTTCAAATTTGTCATTATTATTATTATTTATTTATTTATTTATTTATTTTGGGGGGTGCATAGTCCAGGAATTGAACCTGGGTCTCTCGCATGGAAGGCGGGCATTCTAACCACTGAACTACCTGTGCACCTCTTGTCTTTATTATTTTATATTTAAATCTCTCTCTATATATACAAGTATACTACAGAGTATGCATTCATAATTGTTTTCTTCCTTCTTGATTTTTCCTATTTTGATTTTGCTGTTCTGATTTATTCTCATTTCTAAATATTGTCCTCATTTAGAGGTTGTGGGTTGTGCCTTGAAAATATCTTTCTTTTCATTTGAATGGCTTTTATAAGATTCTTGGGTTGTACCTCTTCTTATGTAGCTTGTTAAATTATTTTAGCATGTTTACCTTTCAAATTTGTTATTGAAGATTTAATGCAAATCTGATTGCATCTTTGATTATTCCCATAACTTATTTCTCTATCTGGAAACATTCTTTTCTCTTTATGATTATATTTTATGAATTTATCAGAAATGAATTTCAATCTTACTTTTCTCATCATTCTTGTCTAGAACTTTGTGACCTCTTTTCAATGTTTTGTTTTGCATGCATTTTAGGGTACTTTTCCCTCTTACTTCTTATTTTTTGCATAGATTACTTGAATCCCTTGTTATTTCCCTCTGATTACAATTCTCTTCAGGAATATTTTTCACGTGATTTTTTAAAATAAACTTTGTATTTTGAGACAATTATTGACTCACATGCAATTTTAAGAAACAATAGAGTTATCTTTTACCTTTTTCTCAATTTCCTTCAATGGTAACTTTCTTCAAAACTAGAGTACCATGTCACAGCCATGATACTGACACTTGTAAAATACACTGAGCTTACTTGAATTACCCCTTTTATACTTGTACTCTTTTCTCTGTGTGTATTTAATTTTGTGAAATTTTAGCATTTGTGTAGGTGGGTATATCCAACACAACAATCAGGACCCAGAGCAGTATTATCCCCACATGGATCCATTGCTTTTGCTTAATAATCAAACCCACATTCCTCCCACCAAGTCCCTAAACCCTAATGTATAGCAAGCGCTATTTATTCTTCTCTGCATAATTTTGGCATTTCAGTATATCATATCAATGGAATCATTGAGTGCTTTGGGACTGTTGTTATTCAGTAAGCATAATTCTCTTGTGAGACTTCCAGGTTGTTGCATGTATCACTAAGAATTCCATTGTTATACAACAATTTGCTTAATCATTCACCCATTGAGGGACACCTGGGTTGTTTCTAGATTTTAGCTGTTGCAAAAATTATAGACATATGTTTTTTTTCTTTGAATAGCAGTTTTCAGTTCTGTGTGATAAACATCCATGAGTGAAATTGCAGCATTATTTCATAACTGAATTTTATTTAATGTGAAATGATCAAATGGTTTTCAGGAGTGTCTATAAAATTATACAGCCCCAACATCCATGTAAGAGTGTTCCATTTTCTCTGCATTCTCAAGAACATTTGGTGTCATCACTATAGTTTGTTAGCCATTCTGATAGGTATCTAGAGATATATCATTGTTGTTTTAATTTGTATTTCTCTAATGACAAATGATGTTAAACATTTTTATGGGCTTATATCCCATCTGTACATTCTCTTTGGTGTAATATATATTCATGTCTTTTGCCCATTTTCTAATTGGATTGCTTATGCTTTACTTTTAACTTTTGAGTTCACTTTATAATATTAATTTTTCATTAAGTTCAGTTTAGCATTTTTCTTTTATTATTAACAGGTTTTAGGTGTCAAGTAAAAAAATTGCCTAACCCTATATTTTTAACACTTTTTAATTGTGAAATATAACATATATACAAAAAAGAAATAAATTTCCAAGTACATTTTAACAAGTAGTTATAGAACAGATTTTAAAGTTTGATATTTTAACATCCTATATTTTGAAGATAATTTCTTTTGTTTCTTTCTAAGTATTTTATGTTTTTCATTTAAGTTGGTTATGCATATATTTTTAGTAAATTCTCATTTGATGTGTGGGACGAGTTGAGGGAATTTCTTTTTTTCTCTCCCTATGGATGTCTGGTTTTACCACTACCATTTGTTGAAAGGTTATCTCTGCTTCACTGAATTTTCAGGATTATAATAGGAGTTATTAGTTCCATATTTTTCCATATAATTTAAAAATAAGCTTACCTATGCCTACAAAAAAATTGACAGGGATTACATAGAATATAGGGATTGATTAGGGACAATTAATATCTTTATTATATGGAGTTTTCCAATATATGAACATAGACTGTTTCTCTATTTCTTTATGTCTTCTTGATTTCTTTCATCACCATTTTGTAATTTTCAGTATACAGATTTTATGTATGTTTTGGTAAGAGTGTGCATGAGACTGATTTTAAATAGTATCATGCCTTTCATTTTTGGAGTTCACATGTTCATTGGGATTGCCTTTTGTGAATTGATCTTCCTCTCACCTTTCTGAATTAATTTAAAAAAATTAGAAGAGCTTATTGTGGATTTATTGAGTTTCTATGTAGAAAGCAATGTGATCTGCAAACAGGTTCACTTTGGCTCTTCTTTTCCAATCATTATATCTTTTTAAAATATTTCTTGCCTTATTGTAATAGCTAGAACTTCAAGCAAAATCTTGAATAAGAGTGGTGAGAGTGGACATCCTTGCCTTGTTCCTGATTTTAGGGGTGAAGTGTTGACTTTTACCATTAAATATAATGTTAACTGGAGAATTTTATAGATATTATTTATCAAGTTGACACATTTCCCTCTGTGCCTAAATTGCTGGAAAGCTTTTATCATGATAGAGTGTTGAGCTTTGAACAGACCCTTTTTCTGAATCAATTAAATGATCGCATGAAATTTTCATTCTTTATCCTATTGATACAAGTGGATTACATTTATCTGTAAATGTAGAACGTCTTTACCAACCTTGAATAAATCACATTTGGTCATGATGTATATTTTTAGTACATTGTTTGATGACACTAATATTTCATAGAAGATAGATTTTCTTTGCATCTAAGTTCATACATCTTGCTATTTTCCCCTTTTTACTGTATTTTTCTGTTTTTTATCAGGAGAATACTGGCCCACGAAATAATTTGGGAAGTCTTCTCTCATTTTCTGAAGGAGATTGTGTTAACTTGGTGTTTAGTATAATTCTCCAGTGTAGTAATCTCTACCTAGGGACTTTTTTGTGTAAATCTTTTTTTTTTTTTTAATTTAGATGAACTTCCCTTGGGCATATTTCTTTCATTTAATATGGTTTAGAAATAGTTCTTTATTAGAGTTATAATAGAAAAAGACTTTTCATAAGATAATACGTCAACACCTTGGGACATTATTGCATTGAAACCCAAATATAGCACTGTGTAAGTGGAAATATATTCTGTGGTAGTTATAACGAACTTGGGGACTTGGTGACTGCTGTCAGATCTCAAAGACCACATTATGAATAGTTAAGAAAGTGAGGTACCAGAAATTCTATCTTTCCAAAATGTACCAACTTTTTAAAAAGTGACCAGAGCATTCACAAAAGTACTCTTTCTTGTGTAAACCTTTTAATTACCAATTCAATTTTTTTAACAGTAGTAAAACTATATCATTTTTTTAATGGCAGCAGAATGTATAGTGATATCCCCAGTTTCATTACCGATACTGGCAAACTTTATTATTTCCTTTTTTATTTTTGTCAGTCATGTGAGAGATTTATCAGTTTCATTGGGTTTTTCAAAGAACCAGCTTTTTGTTTCCTTGATTTTTTTTATGCTTTTTTTTTGAGCATTTGAGTCACTTTGTTAGTTTTCAAGGGTGGCTGAATCAGATAAAATTTACATATCTGTGGATCACATAATTCATTTTGCTATTGTTTATACACAAATTATAGATATGTAAAATAACTCAATGTCAAAGAAAATCAAAAACATTAATGGTTGAGCTCATTTTAAAATTGTTCACAAATCTTCCTGACAGTTTCCTCCTGTAGCTCTATCTTCTAGTTCCTCTTCCATTCTCTGTTGCTCAGTATTTGGATAGTTAATCTCCTTTGTCTGTATCTATTGACTAAAATTAGATGCACTATATCTTCAGTTGAGTGTTCTGAATATGTTAGTATTCATGGCAATAGTGGGAAAAACTATCTGTAGTGAAGCAAGCAGAAAATGACCAATCACACTCTTATAGAATCTCAAATCATGGGTTAAAATCATGCAATAACTTTCCCTTCATCATATTCAGATCCCAGTAGAATTTGAGCTCTCACTTGAACCTATCTGTCTGCTTGTTCTAACATCTGCTCAACTGTGAATAAATGGGTGGATATGTTAGGATTGGTAGCAGAGCAGACCCAGGTCAAGTCAAGATGTCTCCCCCAAATTTCCAGTAGCTATTTCAGACAATATCATACTGGATCCAACAGGCTTTGTGTTCCCCACAAATAGTATATGATTTTGGACACTGGTGTAATTTTCAAAATAGACAAATTTGTAGGTGAATTAGGCCGAAGAACTGCTTGAAATAAATTATTAGAAAATTTTTTTTTTTTTTTAAATTTGCACATGG
>PVIY010053957.1:0-14436 GCA_004026745.1 Myrmecophaga tridactyla | reverse complement strand
AGTTCCAACCCTAGGTTTGGCTTTGAGCCCAGCCCATAAACGCAGCCTGGAACCAGGGCCCAAGAAGATGGTGGCAGAAGCACCTCCCCACTGTTCCAGAATCTTCTTAATCCATCAGGGCCTTAAAGGGAGAAGCAAAGAGGCCTGGAGGGGGGCTTTTGAGGGATGTTATTTCCCATCTTAATTGCATGCTAAGCAGACCCGTGGGCAGGGCCAGCTGCAGAGCATTAGCTGCCACCAAACTCCGATGACTCAGGCCACAGAGCTTTAAAATATTTATTTTCCACTGCATTTGGAATTCAGCATCTGCGAGGGAACTGCCTCCAGGAAGCCGAAGTGAGTACCTGTTGGCAACAGCAATCTGAAGACCGTGTGGGACTGCTCCGTCCTGCCACCTGAGCAACGAGGAGGAGCAGTGGCTGGTGGGATCCCGGCTGCCTCCTTCACAAACAGATTTTCTGCTTATAGCCTAGGCCCATGGTCTGTAGCCAGAGTCTCACAGACCATTTCAGTCCGTTTGGGTTAAATATCTCACCTGGAGTCTTAGGCACGTGGTCACATGCGTGGGTGTGTCATGGGAGTGTACGTGCATTTATAGCTGCATTGAAACACATCTGAATCTCCTTTTGGATGCACATGTGTGTGTGTGTGTGTGTGTGTGTGTATGTGTGTGTGTATAGTGGTGGAGTTGCCGCTCCCTTTTGCCATTTGCCAGCACTGTGACTTGGGCCGTTAGTTTACTCATCTGTAAAATGGGCCTAAAGCTCTTACCTCATGGGGCTGTTGTGAGGCTTAAATGAGATAATGCATGCAAAGCACTTTGCTCCGTGCTAGGCATGTCCTGAATTCTCCATAATCAGTGGGTATTATTGGTATTGGTACACTCTAGGGACAGTGTGCCGTGCTCTGGGGCTGGACCCCATGCTGACCCAGGGGGAAGCTGACCATGGACATTTGAGCATCTGGACACTAGGAGGGGCTCAGGCTGAGGCAGAGACATGGAGAAAGGCAAGGGGCTGGAGCCATTGCCTCCTCCTTGCAGGCTTGGCTGCTGGGGGCATGGGGCGGTGGGGGAATTGAAATGTTCAGTGACTCAGAGTCAGCCTTTTATCTCAGAGAGTCTGCTAGGGCTGGGAGTGAGGCTGGATTACCATGAATTGCTCTTAATTTGTGCAGAGAAATAAGGAGCTCACCTTAACTGAGAGTGGGAGGGAGGGATGGCTACTCTATTCTCAAGCAGCTGCTGCCAGCTGGTCCGAGGTGACCAGCCTCTCTGAGTTGAGGGTGGGGGTGTCTGGGCTCGTTCTGCTTGGGCAAAGGGTGATCTGGACCCTGCTGAGCCCCCTCAGCCTCAGTGGCCTTGAACTGGGTCATCTTAGATCTGTGTCACCAAAGCAGAAGGTGGCAGGGGAAGGACAGAAACTCCTAACAGAGGTGCTTGGGAAAGACATGGATGCAGAGAAGCCTGAACTCACATTTCTGAAAACTGGACAAATTATTGGGCTTTGTGAATGCCTGTCTTACCTGGGGGATGCAGGCTTGAAATTGGGGACTGAGCTGCCCTTTATCCCCCACTCTCACCTCGGACATCTTTGGATGCTGCTGCCTTTAATCACTGGGGCTTGCTTAGTTTGGGGCTGGGGCTCAAGGCAGATCTTGGGAAGAACTTCCCAAAGGAAGTATCCAAAAGGACTTGTGCAACACTGGTTTCAGGTGGTCTTTAGGGAGAGTTCTTTGCCTGACACCTCCTTTCCTAGCTCTGCCCACCACAGGAGAGTAGGTTTGGAAGAAGGTCAAGTGGGCAGCAGAGAGGCCGAGGGGAGGGCTTCTTCCTGATGGGATAAACCCCTCATGTCTGAGCATGGGAAGGGTTTTCTCAGACATTGTGTTGCAGCCCTGAGAAGTCAGTATCATCATCCCCATTCTACAGAGGAGGAAACTGAGGCGCCGAGAGGGCAATGCTGCTCTTCGGACATGCAGTTCTAGGTGCTGTCCCACAGGGCCCTGGGCTGGCTGTGGGGCTGCCCACCAGTCTCAGGGCTCCTGCCTGTGGCTATAGCTGCAAGGAGAGGAGGCTCCTGTAAGTTGAGGAAGGGTCCCCTCGGCTACAGGAAGGACAGCTCTGCAGGGCTGGGAAGTTCTGATGCTGAGGGGAGGTGTGGAAAGGAGACTCATAGAAGCCCCCTCCTTGCAGAGCCTCCTGCTTCCTTGTGGCTGCCACATGTGTGCTGAGTGGGTGGTGACAGCGGAGGCTGTAGAGTGGGATGGAGCATCCTGGGTTCTGGGTGGGAGTCCATCAACCATTCATTCAACAAACATTTATTGAGCACCTCGGTATTTTCTCATTCAATCCTCACAATGGCTTTGGAAGGCTTTCTGTATTTCATTGATTCTCAGATGTACTCTCCCCACCCCACTTTCATATTTCTGAAAATGGGAAACCTCTTCCATTCAATGGAGCTATCATTGGTAGCATTTCTTCTATCTTAGTGGCCTCTGCAATGATGGCATGTTTTACAGCCAGTGGCATTTAAGTTTCCATGAAACACAGGATCACCCCAGCTTTAGAAATAAGGAAATAATAACAATGATAATGGTACTAATGGATGACATTTGTTCAGTGTTTACCATATGCCTGGCATTGGATTAAGAACTCTGTTCTTCTCCTTTTTATTCACAGTTTGTGGATGAGGAAACTGAGGCTGAGGAGGTTGTTCAAGATCATACGGGGCATAAATGTGGAAGCAGGGGCTGAACTAAGTCTGAATGACTCCAGCTCCTTGGTTTCTAGACCATTGTCAGACTCCACCTTCCACCAGCTCTGGGTGAGGCCACCACTGGGCCCTGGGGAAGAGCTGTGAGCGAGGCTGCACAGAGCGTCAGCAACCTGGCATGGGAGGGGTGCTGAGAAGGTCCTAGAGGTGCTGCTGGTAAAGTTTGAGGTCGGGAAATTGGGAAGAATGGGTGCCAGGGAATGCTCAAGAATGAGGGTTGGGGCACAGAGAAGTGATGGAGTGCTTCCAAGGGACATGGCCTTCCACCCACTCACTTCTCGGTCATGACCTCCCTCCTCCATCCTTTCCTTTGTAACTGTTCCTTGTGTACCATCACCTTCTCCAGGCAACAGGGAAGTGTCAGTGCGTCCATCTGAAGTGGCCTCAGAAGTCCTGGTGCTTCTTGTACCTCAATTGGCTTTCACAGAAGTGACCAAAGCTTCAAAATCCAATAAAGTCAAATTCCTCTGCAGGAGTGCCATGGGCTGAGTGGAAGGCCAACAAACTTCTGGACTGCCAAGCCCCAGAGAGGAGGCCGGAGTGCCTGGTGGATGAGAACACAGGCTTCGGAGTCAGATAAACTTGGGTTCTAATTACGGCTTCTCCATACTGGGGCTTGGCAATTTTTCCAAGTCTTGGTTTCCTCATCTACAAAATGGAAATAATAACTGTAATAGTTATCTCTTGCTGTGTAATAAGTGTCCCCAAATTTACTAGCTTAAAACCACACACACTTATTATCTCACAGTTTCTGTGGGTCAGAGATCTGGGGCTGGCTTAGCTGAGCCCTCTGCTCAGGGTCTCTCATGCGGCTGCAGTGAGGATGTCACTGGGACCGGGCTGTCATATGAAGTCTCCACTGCAGAAGGATTTGCTGTCAAACTCATGCACGTGGTTTGTGGCTGTGGGACTGAAGGTTTCAATATCTGCTGGTGGCTGGCTGGAAGCTGCCCTTGGTTTCTTGCCATATGGACCTTTCCAGCTGGTTTCATCAGAGCAAGCATACATGGAGGGCCAGAGGAAGAAGTGCAGACAAGATAGAAGTCACACTCTTTTATAACTTGGTGTTGGAAGTGACATGCCATCACCTTTGCCTATTTTATTCTATTTATTAGAAGCAAATCACTAGATCCAGCCCACATACAAAGAGAGGCTGGGTCATTGGGAGCCATCTCAGTGTGTTGTGTGTGTTTTTACTTTATGAGAAAGCCAGAACAGTTTAATGAAAATACTGCACAAACTCACTTAGTCCAGTACCTGGCATATAGTATATGTTCAATAAATTAGCCGTTGTTGTTGTTACTCCAAATTCCGGGTTAGGCTGAGCTGAGATTGGGCAGAATTGCATAACTCTCCTTGGTTCCCTTGGGCCTGACACTGTGGGAGAGCTGAGGGCTAAATCACCCTATCCCATCTCCATCTAGTCAAATCCTGCCTGTCTTCCTGGATCCGCTTCATTTACCTCCTCCTCCAGGAAGCTCCTCCCCAGTCGGCCATCAGTGTTGCTTTCCGTGGGTGTCCCCTCCTTGTCTGCAGCAAAGGGAGCACACCCATCTTGAGCTTTGCCAACTTCTGTGAGGACGCGTTAGCACTGTCTCAGCTTTGCAGACCCAGGCAGGGGTGGGTCTACTATGTATGGGGTTTACAGAGCTTTTGAAGTTAGCAGTGAAAGGCTTTGATTTATTTATTTATTTATTTGTCTGGAAGGAAAAATTATGAGGTTTACATCTTTGCAAAACAAACAGAACTGTGACTTCCATTTCACAATTGACGTCGCTCCTTTATGTACTTGTGACAGTTGTAGCGTGTTACTGACAGTGACAAAATTCTCCCTTCCTCTGGAAAATTGGGGGAGAGGACACATGACACCCTCCTACTTTGAATGCTCTGCCTGTGTTAGAGAGGAACAAACTGCAACTGGCGGTGTTTAGGTGGCAGGTCCAAGGTCACCAAACAGCAGAACCAGGGCTGAAGCCGGTTGCCTGATCCCAAGTTCACGCCTAGTCTTTCTATTATATTCATTCATTTAACAATTTTTTTTTTAGTGCCTGCTGTGTAGCACGTACTAGGGATATAGTGATAAGAAAGTCCTTGTCCCAGCCTTAAAGAGCTTTTAATGTTCCCCCCTTCTGGCCCCCTCCCCACTGGATTATAACTTTTGCCAAACAGAGGCTCCTTCTCACAGCATCTCTCCTTCCTCGGCTCACCTGCAGGGCTCTGAATTTGAAGTGGGATTGGATTTAAGGAGAGGCTCTATCAGCCTTTGGTGCGGGTGCAAATGTGCCAGTAAATGGCCTTAAAGTCCCAAGAGAGACGGCTCTGACTGGATACAGATGTTGGATGGAAGGTGGTCAAACAGAGGACCCTCTGGAAAATGAGGAAAGAGGTCTGTGGGTTGAAACAACTGGTCAACTTTTGACAACAGGTTCTTCCCCACCTCTTGCCGTTCCCAGGCCTCTCTTCAGAAGTACCACAGCCCCTCAGGAGTTAAAACCAAGCCACTGCCTTCCTGCCCAGTGAACCAGCTGATGGGATTGCAGTTAATGGTAATTTGAACAAGTTTGGTCAACTAGAAATACATAAAGTGATTGAAACATGAAAATGCCCTTAGAATTTATACAATTGATATATTGCAGCTCAGCCAGCTGTTAACGCCATTGTGTGAAAGATGGCAGAAACAATTTGCAACCAACCTCACATTTGTTTACTGAACCTTTGCAAAGCAGAACACGGAAGAGTCAGCCATGTCACCAGGAATTTCCCCCGCCCCCTGCCCCATGTGACTCCCCAGAGCAACCCCACGGTCAGGCAAGAATTGCTGCTCAGCTGGACATTTGTATGCCAAGCCCTGCTCTCGGCACTACGCGTGCAGTGGTGAATAAGAGGGGTAGAACCCCTGCTCTCCTGGATCTCTTTACTAGTGGGAGAGACAGACTATAACAAGTAAGCAAATGACTGAGGAATAAATTCAGGTGGTGGGAAGTGCTACGGAGAAAAGAAGGCATGGTAATGGGATAGAAAGAGATATTGGGATATGAGATGGGGGGAGGCTAGGAGGGCTTCCAGATAGGTAACAGGGGCCTTAAATAATTATTGAGATATTGGAAACTCAGGCCTCACCAGGCTCTCTGTTCTACAGCTTCCTATTCTACTTGTATAGCTGTGTATCTTTGGGAAAGTGACTTGACTTCTCTGAGCCTCAGGTGCTTCATTTGCAAAATGGAAATCATAATACCTGCTATAGGATTATTTGAGATAAAATGTATCAAAGCTTCTATATATGTGAGTTGTTAAGGTTGTAGCTACAGTATACGGTCATTCATTCTTTCACCAAATGTTTATTCAGTGCCCTCTATATGCAGTCAAGGGACACCACTCCTAATTTGCTATTCTGGCCCATGCATGGAAGGACTGTGGCCTAGTTGAGAGTGAGCCAGAGCATTTAAGCAAGACTTTATCAAAGGCTTGGGGATGACAACAGGAAAACAAACATGGTGTAACTTGTAAGATGTTTGTAAATGAATATGTTCACGTGTGGGTCTTTGTGTGCATATTTGCATGTGTGCGTGTGTGTGGATGTTAGGAGATCGTGCTTTATGCCAAGGGGCAAGGTGGTTTTGCCCTATTTGAGGTTTGTAATATTTTCAAACCACTTACACTCCGTCACTCACTGCAGGGGACAGCACAGGGAATCCCATGTGGCAAATGGGAACACTGAGGCTGCTCCGAGTCTCTGGGTTAAAGGAGCCGTCACAACACAGCCAAGGGTTCCTCCCCCACCTCTGTGTCACCCAGCATCCTCTCTCCCCCACCTCAACTTCGTGTGGTTCTGAAGAAACCCCCAATTCTGCCTCCTCCCTTTTGGGACCTGGGGAGGGCCTGAGCCCGCAGGAAGTTGGTGCAGCGTCCCCTGCTTCTGCCCCCGCCCCACTCCCCCCTGCCAGGTCAGAGTCCCTGTCCTCTTGCTGCAGCCTGGGGGGACTTCCGGCCACCAAGAGGCAGCACCTTCCCTCTCCCTGGGGCCATGGGAGCAGCTTTGCAGTCAGACCCTGGCTGTCTTTCAGTCTCTCTGTGTCTCAGTTTCCTGAGATGTAATATTACATATCATATCTGTAATATGTTCAAACTGCCCATAACTTGCAGGGCCACGGTTAAGATCAAAGAGATGATAGGTGATGGGTCTGAGCCCTCCCCTCCTCCCCCAGGCTAGCTCCCCCCAGCCCTGGGAGCTTCCTGTTCTGACTGATTCTCCCAGGACAGCAACCCCAGGCCTTCGTTCTGGAAGGCCAGACCCTGGTTCTACGGCCCAGTTCCTGCCAGCTCCTCCTTCCTGCCACAGGACTATGGCCCCTCCCTGGGCACCTGGCCACTGGCCAGAAGTACTCAGCCCAGGCTGCCTCGGCCCACCACACTCTAGCCCTCCCATGAAGCTCTGAGTGTAGCCGTGGTCCAGAGACACCTGCTGCCTGGCTTCTAACCGGGCTTGTGGCCCTTGCATGGCTTACCCCCTGCACTGGGCTTCAATCGCTGACCCCTCAAACAGAGGAGCTAGCACTTGGGCCCAAACACCTTCCACCAACCCACTCCATTCCCATCCCTCGCTGGACCATCCACTACAGGATTCCAACAGATTAGGGCAAAAACTGCTACCCATCCGTAGTTGTTCTGTCCTCCGGAGTACCGTCCCTTCTACCTGTGGCATCCTTTGGGGGAGTGGTTCTCAGCCTTGGTTACATAACAGTGTCACCTGGGGAGCTTTCAGAACATCCTAGTGAAATCACAAATTCTGGAGAGAGGCCTAGGCATTGGTATTTTTAAAAACTTTCCCAGATTATTCCAAGCAGAAGCCGAGGCTGAGAACCACTGCTTTAGGGAAGGGGAGGATTCCTAGCTGTTCTATCCCCACCCTCACCTTCTCCTGAAGTCTCCCAGGAACTACCTGCCACCTTCATAGGATTCAGTTTTCAAGCTTCTCATCATCATTCCGACCACTGTCCACTTCTCATACCCCAGCTGGTTGATGTCACTTGGGAAACCTGACTTCCTACAATGAACTAGTCTGCCTAGGGTAAGACCATCATATCCTTTACTCCTGATATTATACCTCTATTAATATGACCTCAAGTCAAATGAGTTCTTTCTCTCTGCCACCCCACTCCATGGCTTATTTAAGGTCATCCAGCCACTTCCCGTCAACAGCTCATTTTCTAGGTCTATTTTCACCCAACATAAGAATGCCTGTTCGCGAAGAGTGAAAATTTAATTCCATAAGCACATGCGATCAATTCCAAGTAAACCTTTAAAAGCTTGGTGTACCGTTCTGTAGGGTTCAGTGATTACTAGCTCTTTTTTTTGTTTCAACAGGTCCAAGCTGAGGCTGGCTCCATCCATCGCTCCTAATTTGAGACGCACATACCAGGTATCTAACTTCCATGCATTCGATACCTGTTCTTCTTAAACTTAAATAACAGATTCTATTAAAAGAGCATTAGCATGGCGCTCCCGTAATTAATCTTCTCCAAGAGAACTAATAGTTTGGAAGGCAGGCAGTGGAGCAAGGGCATCATACATCACTAAACTCATTTATCCTAATTGATTTATCTAAGAATGACGGGGGCAGCTGGCCTTGGGCCTGCTGACCCATGATGGGGGCCCCCTGGGTGCCTGGAATTGGGGGGAAGGAGCAGTGTGGATGGAGCCAGGGCCAGCAGGGGCTGGCTTCGTCCTGATCACAAGGCAGCAAACAAAATAATGGGCCAGCCTCAGAGGCAGGCCAGCCTGGGAAGCTTTCAGAGGCTCTCAGCAGCCCTTGTAGTGTACCCAGATTACACACGGAGCTATTTCACATCATTAAACCCCCCTGTTTTGTCCCCCGGGTGCCGCACGCTCTCTCTGCCTCTGCCTGGGCTTCAAAGTAACCGCATTGCCAAAACAGGTATAGCCACTGCGGTAAGCTGACCCCAGGGCACAGGGACATGTTGGCCGGCTGTTTGTTTGTTTGCTTGCTGGCCTCCCAGCCCTGGGGCTGGGGATGATGTGGTAGGGACCTGCATTTGCTCAGCTTGCCTGTTGAGGTGTCTGCTGCCATCAGGGCTCGGAACAGGGGAGTGGGCACTGCTGGGCTCATAAGACCTACCAGAGGTTACTGTGTTGGTGACCTCCCTGTTCCCTTTGTCCCTATCCCAGCCCTCAGTCATCCTTCTCCAGCCTGGCTGATGGTAGGTGGGCATTGGGAATGGTCTCTGGGCCAGGGAAAGCCTGGGTTGTGTTTGATCCTGATTTATTTTCCTTAAGAAGCAGGAACCAGAGTACAAATAAAGCAGAGCAGAGCTCAAGAGAAACAGAATCCTGAACCAGAAGATGCCCCCTCTAACCATCTGGATCTCTTCTGCTTTGGTCCTCTATGCCAACGCCAATCCTTCCCTCAGACTCGTTGGCTTCTATCTCATAACACCATGTCTGGTGCACTTGCTGATATGCAGCCCACAGTGTGTGTTCAGTTTTCCCTCTGAATCCTATTTTTCCCCACTAGCATCTATGCCCTGCTTCCCTTGCCTTTAAGTTCCAGCCCATCCAGATCTCCATTCTCCCAGCTTCCATCCTTCCCAGCTCCTCCCTTGACAAGCCTCCAGGCAGGCACAAGCTGAGTAATCCCTTAAGCTGTATCGTCCTCATGGCCAGCCCCCCATCTTGTTGTTTGGTTTATGTGCTTCCTTCTGCATTGATTTCCTGGTTGTGTCCCACAGGTCCTAGCTGGAAATAGAGTCCTGCCTTGCATACTATCTGTCTGGAGCTCTAACAACCCCAGTACCCACCTAGTTTTTGCCAGCTTTGTCCTCTCCTGGGGGTGGAATCCTATTCTCTGTATCCCTGGCCAAACCTGATGGACCATAAGAAGTCATGATGTTGCCATCCTCTGTCCCATGTGCCAGTTTTGTATCCTGTCCACTAGATCGGAAAGATTGTTGGGTATTGGACCAAGGTCACCCCTTCTGGACCTGAAAATACTGAATCTTGTTTTTGCCCTTCCTCTACCTTTCCCTGCTATAGGAAGGAGGGCTGCAGTGAGAGGGCACAGGTTCATGCCTGTGTGACCTTGGACAAGTCTCTTCCCCTCTTTGAATCTCAGTTTCTTTAACTCTGAAAGGAAAGGCTTGGAAATAATGATTCTTAGGGTTCCTTTTACCTTTTAAATAACATGGAAAACAAGAGACCCTGAAGAAAAGGGCAATTGATACGGTGTTGAAATCAAGCTGGGTCTACTGTCCCCTCTGCCTGGGGCCTCTACATCATACAGGGCTTGGCAGTGGATTTGCAGAAGTCTCTCAGCACAAGGGCCCTGGGCTCTCACCTTTGGAAAATGGTGCAATTTAATGATAATGAAATTACAGATGTGCTGAGATTGAAACAGCCCATCTTATCTCACACTCATCTTCCCCACCAAGTATCAGGTCAGGTGCTGATCCCTAATAGCTGCTGAAATGAATTCACCAGGCAGCTGGGTGCTCCTGGAGAGGAGAGCTGTGTGCAGGGAAAGAGAGGATGGGAGAGTGTAGAGAGGAAGAAGGGGAGGAGGTGAGGGAGGTACATAGAGGAAAGGGGAGAGAGGGGCAGAAAGGGGGAGAGGAATGACATACAAAGAGACAGGGAGATATATATAGAAAGAGAGATGAAGGGAGAAGGATGGCAAATAAAGTGGAGGAGAGGGAGGCAGAGAAGGAGAAAGAGACAAAACAGGATGAGAAGGAAGGAGCTAGTGAGGGCATGAAATAGAGAAGAAAGAGAAAATAGGGAGAAAAAAAGAGAGGGAAGGGGAGAAAAATAAATGCAGAGAGACCAAAAAATGGAAAGAATGAGAGAAACCATGAGGGGGAAAGGTGGAAGAGGGAGGGTAGGAAAGGGGGGAGAGAAGTGAAGGAGGAAGGAGAGAAAGGTATAGAAAGGAAAGACAAAGGGCAGGAGGGAAAAGGAGACAGAGAGAGTGCCATGGAGGAAGGAGGGGGCAGGAGAGGAGAACCCATGGAGAGAAGGAAAGGGATATAACTTAGTGAGAGGCAAGGGGTGGAGAGAGATGATGATGAAACCAAGAGAGAAATCAAGAGAGAGAAAGAGTGAATAGAGGGACTAGAGATATGTCTGTATTTCTGAAATGTCAGGCTTCTCGGATGCACCAGAGGCTCTGAGCCTTTCTGCAGAATAGTCAAAGCAGAAAAGAAAAAGAAAGAAAAATCATGGCAATGACGAGTAAGAATGAGCTTCTTGGGACAAAGGCAGCTGCCAGTGAGAGCAAGCGTGAGAGAGGGCTTTGGAGAATTGAACCCAGAATTAGAGGGAGTATTGGGAGCTCTGGAAAGTGGGAAAATGTAATGATCCAAAGCCCTAAAATGGGCACAGCTCCCCAGACAATCAGCCAGTCCTTAGCCCTCCCTGGCAGTCCCAGGATAGGTTGGGTTCAGCACCATGGACAGTTCCAGGTCCCTCCCCTCCCCCAGTTTAAGGTCCACAGAACTGTTTCTCCTAAAAGCTGCTCTTTTGGGCAGTTAGAATGCAGGCCCCGAGCTGCTGAATAGATCAATTATTTTTCAGAACATGGTTTTGATCCCGATGTTACTTTGCTGGATCACTGAGTGGAAAGGGCTCGCAGAGAAAATGGCATTTTTTATAACCCTGGCAAAATGCTCCTGAGCTGATGAGATGAGCCACCCAGTGAGCGGGAGTGCACACACATGATACATAACTAACCAGAAGCATAATCTTCTAAATTGAAAGCCATAATGTTTGCTGTAGGAGCTAAATATTAACAGGGCGTTGTCTCCCAATGACCCTCGGGAGGCAGCTGGCTTAGAGGGAGGCTGTTGTCCTATTCAAGCAACTTGATTAAATCCCTTTCTGCCATCAGAATTAAGAAATGAATAGTTTTATGAGAGCTATGCCACAAAGGATAAGGAAATGAAACGCTCAGGGAAGACAGCAGAGCCCAAGCACTTACTAGGACCTGTGGTGTAGCTGTGGAGGGAGTGTCATCACCCTCCCCAGTTGGGGTGGGCTCAGGACTGCAGGCTGAATGCTGGGCAACAGAAGCTCTTCCCTCCCTCCCACCATCCTTGCTGACCCGGCTTTGCAGCCTCCTCCCTGTTCATCTGAGAGCTGAATGAGAACACTGGATCCTCCTCAGGAAGCATCTCAATTATTCATACAAGAGGCAGTAAAACATAGTGGCCTCTGGAGCTAGACTAGCTGGGTTTAAATCCCAACTCTGCACTCACTAGCTGTGTGACCTTAGGCAAATCACCTCCCCTCTCTGTGCCAACATTGCTCTAGCTATAAAATGGAATTATAATGACATCTACCTCCTACAATTCTTGAGCCTAAGATGCTTAGAAGAGGGCTTGGTGCATAGTAAGCATAATATAAGCATTTGCTATTATTATTATTATTTTCATTATTAATAGTTTATTTAAGTTGGACCATATTAAGTTGCTGTTTTTGTAGCTAAAAATGTCAATATTATCAACTTAATGTGAAGTTTATACGGCAAGATTTTTTCCACTATGGCCTACCTTCTCTGTCTCATGGCCCTGACAGCCTCAGCAGCATTCCAGAGGTTCTGTAACTGAAAGATGTATGAACCATGTGGTGCGTTTGCATTCAGAAAAATGCTTTTTCATTATTAGAAAAACTCCAGGTAGTCACAGACTCAGAAAGCTTCATCTTCTGCATTTCTTTTGGAAGGAGGAAGACAAAGGGTGCTATCGTTTACTGACCATCTACTACAGGTCCTGCACAGCACCGCTATATTATATATATTGTTTGCTTACTTCTCTCAAAAATCCTGTGAGGTGGGCATTAGGACCGTATTTTGTACATGGAGGCTGAACAGTTTGTTGAAAAAAATCACACAGCAAAGAGGCAAAAGAGAGCAGGAATTCAAATCCGGTACGTCATTTGGGAGAAAGAGGGTAGAATATTTGGTGACTCCTGACTGACCTCATCCATCCCTCTCCCCTGGTTTCTTCTCCTGCCTTCCCTCTAAGGACTTTTGTGCCCATGTCTCAACATCGTCGGCCTTCTTGAGCCAAGGTATCTTTCCCCAGATGCCTTAAATTGGACATTTCTATAGACCTGTTTTAATTGGGACATTTTCTCAGCCTTAGAACTGTAAACTAGCAACTTATTAAATTCCCCTTTTTAAAAGTCATTCTGTTTCTGGTGTATTGCATTCTGGTAGCTAGCAAACTAGAACACATAGTAAAGAATCCAAAAAATAGTGGGGCAAGTGGGAATTAACAGAAATTGAGTGAGTGGGCTGACGGTGGGGGGACGGGACTTGGAAAACAGCTGTCTGAAACATTGTTCTACTTGGGAAAGAAGCAGTTATAGGGGAAAGTGAGGTCACCCATGAAGCCCCATTTTACCCCCTTGCTCTGAGTCCATTTTGCACTCCAGTGAGAAGCAGGCAGAGGGCTTTCTGTACTGACCAGTAAACGATCAGGCAAGCCTGACCTGGGGGATTGTCTTTAATGGTTCCTAGAAGAGTGAGCGAGGGCAGAGAAGGACAGTTGCCCTATACAGCCTTGGGGTAGGGGAACGAGGCAGTTAGAGGGCCTGGCTTCCTGTTTAGAAGGGTGCTGAGTCCCTATGGGTGACTCCCCAGCAGGAGCTCAGCATAAGAGGGCCTGACCTCACAAGGTGTCCCAGGGGCAGTTGGGGATTTAAATGTGGGAGGAAGAAAGGCCAAGTTTTAGTACCATTTATGCTTCCACATCTTTATTTAATGCCCATCACAGCTCTGTAAGATTGGCATTGTTATCTCTAGTTCACAGAACAGCTGTTAATAAAGTGGTAATAGTAGTAGCTGTGGTTGTGGCAACAGTGGTTGTGTAAGTAGCCATTGTAACTACTTACTGAGTGTGTGCTGTGTGCCCATGATACTCCTCTAAGCTCTTTGCAGACTGTAGCAGACGTGACCAGGTCTCCGCCTACCGAGAATCTGTGTTTCCCCTTCCCCACTGTAGAGTTGCTGCTGGGAAGTAGTGGCTCATGCAGGGACTGCATTCCCAATCCCTCATTTATCCTGATGCAGTTCATGGTTTGAGCTCATCAGTGGAATATGGGTGAAGGTAACTGTTCTAGTTTGCTAGCTGCCGGAATGCAATATACCAGAAACGGAATGGCTTTTAACAAGGGGAATTTAATGAGTTGCTAGTTTACAGTTCTAAGGCAGAGAAAATGTCCCAATTACAACAAGTCTATAGAAATGTCCAATCTAAGGCATCCAGGGAAAGATACCTTGGTTCAAGAAGGCCGATGAAGTTCAGGGTTTCTCCCTCAAGTGAGAAGGCACATGGCAACACAGTCAGGGCTTCTCTGTCGGCTGGAAGGGCACATGGCGAACACGGCGTCATCTACTAGTTTTCTCTCCTGGCTTCCTGTTTCATGAAGCTTCCCGGGAGGCATTTTCCTTCTTCATCTCCAAAGGTTGCTGGCTCGTGGACTCTCTGCATCTCATGGCTACATCGTTCTGCTCTCTCTGAGTCTCTCTCTCCAAAATGTTTCCTCTTTTATAGGACTTCAGAAACTAATCAAGACCCACTTAAATGGGTGGAGATATGTCGTCACCTAATCCAGTTTAACAACCACTCTTGACTAAATCACATCAACC
>PVIY010053956.1:0-14435 GCA_004026745.1 Myrmecophaga tridactyla | reverse complement strand
GTCCCACCAGCAAAAGATGTCGTGGCTCCTTTAACTTTGGAAGGCTCTCCCTGCTGGGGGCGTGGTCAAGACAGAGGAGAGGTTGTAGGCTGGTTTTAATGGCTTCAATTTGCCAAGCCCTGGGGTCTGAGTTCCTTGAGAGAGGGATTCCACCTAAGTTGGGCTTCACCCCTCCCCTGGGGAAGGCTCAGGTGGGAGATAGCCCTGAAAGCAGTCTGTTTCTGCCTATGCGTGGGGCAGTTGCAGCCTGAGAAGTCCCGCCGCTGAATCCAGAGGCTGCCAAGTCTCCGTAGAAACAGCCACAAAAACCCCCGTTTTGTCCCCTTTCCTCTTTTTCGGTTAGCCCAATAAGCGACTTCTGACTTGCCCAGTTTCGCATGAGCTGGGGGCCTATTTTTAGTAATCAGAATTTGTTTATTAATGCCACTATTGGCGCTTGGTTGGACTCAGTCCCGGCTACTGTTAGTCTCTTTCCTTTCCCTCCGAGAAGCCGCCTATGGGGGAGGGGCGCCGGGTGCCGGCCACCGCGGCTTGGGGAACTTACGATTCTGGAGACTTGCAGTCGGTCTAGCTGCTCCAGACCTGGGCACGCTGTGTGTCCGGTCACTATCGTGTTCCGGGAGCTGTTCTGTACTGTTTCTGGTTATCTAGTAGTTGTTCTGGAGGACGAACTAAAACGGGCACATTGCTAAGCCGCCATCTTGGCCCCCGAGCCCTTCCAAGTAAATTTGATAACTAGCTTTTCCAAGTCTTCAAAGTAGGGTTGGAATTTTGATTGGTATTGCATTGAATCTGTAGATCAATTTGGGTAGAATTGACATCTTATTGATATTTAACTGTCCTACCCATGAACACAGAATGTCTTTCCATATGTTTAGATTTTCTTTGATTTCTTTTAATAATCTTTTGTAGTTTTCGGTGTACGGGTCCTTTACATCCCTGATTAAGTTTATTACTAGATATTTGATTCTTTTAGTTGTTATTATTAATGGAAGTTTTTTCTTAATTGTCTCCCTAGTTAGGCCATTACTAACGTTACTTGTGTATAGAAACATTACTGATTTTTGCACATTAATCTTGTATCCTGCCACTTTGCTGAATTTGTTTATTAGCTCAAGCAGCTTTGTTGTAGATATTTTAGGATTTTCCCAGTATGGGACCACGTCATCTGCAAATAATGTAAGTTTTGGTACTTCCTTTCTAATTTGGATACTTTAATTTTTTTTTCTTGCTTGATTGGTCTAGCTATAACTTCTAGCACAATGTTGAATAGTAGTGGTGACAGTGGGCATCCTTGTCATGTCCCTGATCTCAGGAAAGGCTTTCAGTTTCTCACCGTGGAGTATGATGCTGGCTGTGGTTTTTTCGTAAACGCCCCTTTTCATACTGAGGACATTTCCTTCATTTCCTGCCTTTTGAAGTGTTTTTATCAGAACAGGGTGCTGAATTTTGTCAAATGCTTTTCAGCATTAGTTGAGATAATTATGCGATTTGTTAATCTGTTGTATTGCACTGATTGATTTTCTTGTGTCGAACCACCCTGGAATGCCTGGAATAAATCCCACTTGGTCCTGGTGTATAATTCTTTTAATGTACTGTTTGATTTGATTTGCAAGTATTTTGTTGAGAATTTTTGCATTTATATTCATTAGATAGAGTGGCCTGTAGTTGTCCTTTCTTATGGTTTCTTTATCTGGTTTTGGTATTAGAGTGATGTTAGCTTCATAAAATGAGTTAGGTAGTGTTCTTTTCTCCTCAATTTTTTTGAAAAGTTTGAGCAGAATTAGTGTTGAGTTCTTCTTGGAATGTCTGGTAAAATTCCCCTTTGAAGCTGTCTGGTCCTGGGCTTTTCTTTGTCAGAAGATTTTTGATAAATGATTGAATCTCTTTACTTGTAATTGGTTTGTTGAGGTCTTCTATTTAGTCTCAGGTCAGTGCAGGTTGTTTGTGTGTTTCTAGAAATTTGTCTATTTCATCTAAGTTGTCTAGTTTGTTGGCATATAGTTGTTCATAGTATCCTCTCATGAATTTTTTTATTTCTTCAAGGTCCATGGTAGTGACCCCCCTCTCATTTCTGATTTTAAGAAGGGTCTTAAAGAGTCCATAGATATTACTGATTTTCTCAAAGAACAAACTTTTGGTTTTATTGAGTCAATTTTTTTTTTAAATTTTTTAGTCTTCACTTACTTTATTTCTGCTTTAATCTTTGTTATTTCTCTTCTTCCTTTTGCTTTGGGGTTAGTTTGTAGTTTTTTTTCTTTGAGGTTAGTTTCTGTAGTTCCTTCAGTGAGCAGTTAAGTCTTCAATTTTTGTTCTTTCTCTTTTTTTAATGTAGTGGGAAATATATTTCCCTCTCAGCACTGCCTTTGCCACATCCCATAAGCTCTGATATATTATATTCTCATTTTTGTTTGTCTCCAGATACTTACTGATTTCTCTTGCAGTTTCTTCTTTGACCCATTGATGGTTTGAGTGTTATTTTATCTCCATATATTTGTGAAAATTCTGGTTCTCTGGAGCTTATTGGTTTCCACTTTCATTCCATTGTGGTCAGAGAAAGCTCTTTGAATAATTTCAATCCTTTTAAATTTATTAAGACCTGTTTTGTGCCCCAGCATATGATCTGTCCTGGAGAACATTCCATGAGCACTAGAAAAGAATATGTCCTGGTGTTTTGGGGTATAATGATCTATATATGTTTGTTAGGTCTAATTCATTAATCTATATCATTATTGATCCTCTGTTTGGTTGTTCTATCTGTAGAAGAGAGTGGTGTATTGGAATCTCCCACTATTATTTTTGAAAAATCTGTTGCTCCCTTCAGTTTTGCCAATGTTTGTCTCGTGTATTTTGGAGCTCCTTACTTGGGTACATAAATATTTATGACTGTTATTTCTTCTTGGTGAATTTTTATTAATATGTAGTATCCTTGTCTCTTATGACATTTTTGCCTTTAAAGTCTATTTTATCTAATATTAGTATAGCTACTCCTGCTTTCTTTTGGTTACAGTTTGCATAGGATATATTTTTCCATCCTTTTACTTTCAACCTATTTGTATCCTTGGCTCTATGATTAATCTCCTGTAAACAGCATATAGATGGGTCATAGTTTGTCATCCATTCTGCCAATCTATATCTTTTAATTGGTGAGTTTAGTCTGTTAGCATTCAAAGTTATTACTATAAGGCAGTTCCTGGATCTCCCGTTGTTCTGGTTTGCTAGCTGCCGGAATGCAACACACCAGAGACGGATTGGCTTTTAATAAAAGGGGATTTATTTTGTTGGTTCTTCAGAGGAAAGGCAGCTAACTTTCCACTGAGGTTCTTTCTTACATGGAAGGCACAGGATGGTCTCTGCTGGTCTTCTCTGCAGACCCCTGGGTTCCAACAACTTTCCCCGGGGTGACTTCTTTCTCCATCTCCAAAGGCCTGGCCTGAGCTGCAAGTGCTGAGATGAGGAATGCCGAGCTGCTCAGGCTGTGCTCCGTTGCGTTCTCTCATTTAAACACCAGCCAATTAAGTCAAACGTCACTCATTGCAGCAGACACGCCTCCTAGCCGACTGCAGATGTAATTAGCAACAAATGAGGTTCAGGTACCATTGGCTTATGTCTGCAGCAACAAGACTAGTTATGCTCACCTGGCCAAGTTGACAACTGAATCCAACTAACACACCCGTCTTTTCCTTTGGTTTTTATTTGTCAGAGCTATATATATTTTTTCCCTCTCTCTCTTTTCGTCCTTTAAGTTACCCTTATTCTCCAATTCTGTGCCCTCCTCCAGACCTCTCTCTCTATATAGTCTTTTTTTGTTTCAACTGACAACACCCATTAATTTTTCTTGCAGGGCCAGGCTCTTGTTTACAAATTCTCTCAGCATTTGTTTGTGACAATTTTAATCTCTTCCTCCATTCTTTTTTTTTTTTTTTCCTGCATGGGGAGGCACCGGGAATCAAACTCGGGTCTCTGGCATGGCAGGAGAGAACTCTGCCTGCTGAGCCAATCCTGCCCTCTCCTTCCCTTTTGAAGTACAACTTTTCTGGATAAAAATTTATTGTCTGGAAATTTTTCTCTTTCGGAATCTTAAATATGTCACACCACTGCCTTCTCACTTCCATGGTGCCTGTTGAGCAGTCTGAACTTAGTCTTACGTGATTTCCCTTTATGTAGTGAATCACTTTTCTCTTGCTGCTTTCTGGACTTTCTGCTTCTCTTCAGTATTTGACAGTCTGATTAGTATGTGTCTTGGAGTGGTTCTATTTAGATTTCTTTCATCTGGAGTTTATTGGGTTTCTTTGATTTTCATATTTATGTCTTTTAAAAGGTTTAAGAAATTTCCCCCAATTATCTCCTCAAATAATTGTCATAGCTCTTTTCCTTCTGGGACACCCATGATTCTTATATTTGTGTGTTTTGTGCTGTCTATAATTGATAGGACAAAGATCCAATTCAAATTTTTCCATTTTTTTTGCCATTTGCTCTTTTGTGTGTTCTAAATCAGTTGCCCTGTCCTCTAGTTCATTTATTCTTTCTTCTGCCTCTTCAAATCTGTTGTTGTGTGTCTCTAGTATATTTTTTAATTTGGTCTACTACATCTTTAATGTCTGTGGTATCTGCTATTTTTCTGTTTATTCTTGCAAATTCCCCTTTATGCTCTTCTAGTGTCCTTTTTTTTTTTATCTCCTTTATATCATTAACCATCCCACTGATTTTATTTAGTATTGTTATATGAGCATTTTTGATTAGTTGTCCAAAGTCTGTGTCTCCTCCAGTGTTTTCATTTGGTCATTAGGCTGGCTATATCTCGCTGCATCATGATATGCTTAGTGATCTTCTGTTGCCTTCAAGGCCTGCAAATATGTTGATAAGGTTACTTTGGAAGTTGATTTTCTTCAGTAGTCCTGTCCTCTAGTTTACATGTTCTTCTGCCTCTTCAAATCTGCTGTTATGTGTCTCTAGTACATTTTTAAATTTGATCTTCAGTATCTTTCATTTCTGTAAGATCTGCTGTTTCTATTTATTCTTTCAAATTTTTTCTTTATGCTCCTCTAGTGTCTTCTTGATATCCGTTATGTCTTTAGCCAACCCATTGAACTTATTTAGGAGATTTGTATGAACATCTTTGATTAGTTTCAAATTCTGTGCAACACAGCTCACTCCCTTGTCCTTGCCTCTCTGCCTGTGCACATAGTGAGTCCTCCAGGCCTTCATCAAGAGAGGATAGAAGCAGTGGGACCCAGGGAGTCTCTTATGTTATGAGCCAAATGTCAGCTCAGTTCAGCTCTATGTCCCCCCATCGCAAGAGGAGGGCCCCCCAGTCTCAGCCAAAACCAGGTATCCACTGGAACCTGCCTCAGGGGTGGAGGGCAGGCACCCTGCTTAGTGAGGTCTCTCTGCTAAGGTAAACCACATCTGCTGGTTTCTGGTTTCCCTGCAGGAGTTCCTGGTTGTGGAACTGAGAGACAAGATTTCTCTAGCTGATATGGAGGTTGCTCCTTCAGTACCTTGCTCCCATCTGTGCACTGCAGCATGCCCCAGGTGTAGATAAACTCACCCCATCCTCTCAGTCATAACAGCTCTGCTGTTTTCATCCAGGTCCTCCTTATATATGTAGAAACTCATTATTCATACTCTGGAATCACTGTCTTGGTCATTTTTCTATCACTTCTAGTTGTTTAATGGTGCAGGGGTGAGCTCAGCCTATCCTATTCTGCCATCTTCTTGGAAGTTTGGCACAGTCCTTAAAGGCCAATCTCAATATGAGAGAAGAAATCCTTATAATTGATGAACTAAGTGTCCATTTTAAGAAATTAGGGAAAGAGCTGCAGCAAGAAGTAGGTCTGAGGGTGTACAGAATTGAGTTCCGAAGGGAGGGTGGCAATTCTTTGGACTTCTTTCTGATGCATCTTTACTGTGGTTTTCCTTTTATATGAGGAACCTTGGAGACCACCAGCTCCTGGGAGTCTGTTTGAGCCCTAGTGACTCAAAAGACGAGTGACTGTACCACCTAAAACACCTAGGCAAAAGCTTCATGTGACTGTGTGTGCCATGGGATGCCTATGTTTAACTTTCTGTTGGGAACCACCAAACGGTTTTCCACAGCAGCTGATCTATTTTACATTCCCATCAGCAACTATAGAAGGGTTAATAGCTTCTCCACACTGTCACCAACACTTGTTATTTTCTGTTTTGTTTTTATTTTTCTTATAGCCATCATAGTGGATGTGAAGTGATACCTCATTGTGGTTTTGATTTGCAGTTCCATAATGACTAACGATGTTGAGAACTTTTCCATGTCGTTGTTGACCTTTGTATTTTTTCTGTTCCTCTTAAGTGCCTTTTCAATGTCTGTCCTCTCTCGATGGATGTTTCTAACACAAGTTCTGTCAATTTCTTCTCTGCCTATGGGTACCACTTTGGATGCATTGTTTTTCATCTGCTCTTTTTGACTCAGGTGTTGCTGAGACAATCCCATCAGTGATGCACCAGTGGTCTATAGCTGGCAGACTGCTAACTCCCCAGTCTCAGGAGTAGTCAGCCTTCTGCCCACCTGTCTTGCTCCTTCTGAGCTTATTGGAAGATGGGGAGTTCTTCCTGTGGGGTGGGAGGGCTGGGAAAGTGGGGATCTGTGATTGTCTGCAGAATAAGCTCTTCCCAGGGTCCAAAGCCATCTAGACCTTGCCCAAAGGATCTTACACCTCTTGTTCTAGCCCATGCTAGACTTTCCAGTAGCCTTAAGCCCCAAAGCCTCAGCTGTTTGTGTGTCCCAGCTGCTCCTGGGTTTAGAAGAGGCAGGCAGATTGGATTTGGTATTTTTAATTTTCTGTTTTTCTGATCAATCTTTTCCCTTATTTTTCTTAAGATTTCATGTCTTGATTAGAAAGAGCTTCCTTACTTAAATATGATATACAAAGAATTGACTTGTGTTTTCATCTTGTACTGTTATAGTTGCATCTCACATGTAAATCTTTGATCTTTCTGAAATTTATTTTGGTGTGAAGGATGGGGAAGGGGCCTAGCTTAACGTTTACATTTTTTCATATATGTCTTCTATTTAATCCAATATTGTGAATACAGCCCATCTTTCTCTGACTGATTTTAAATGAACCTTTATCATAGATTAAACTCCCATGTGACTAACTCTTCTGTTGGAAGATTTTAGGTTTCTCCAAAGGGAAAGTCTTACAACATGGCACCTTGAGGAGTTGACTCATGAATCGAAAGCACTGACCCTCAGGAGAGGCTCCAAGAGAGTGAAAATAGAACATGATGTCTTAACCTTCGCTTGGTCTAGCTTTCCTTGCTGATCAGCCTTTTTGTTATTGTTGTTACAGATATCTGAGAAATATGGGCTGCCAGTGGAGAAGATTGCAAAACTTTATAAGAAAAGCAAAAAAGGGTAAGAAAGAAACTGAACTTAAATTTACTTCCAAGTCACCTAAGTCTACATGAGGCCTTAAAAGAAAAAACAGAACAACAAAAAAAAGATGGTGACTGTCTTTTTAAAGTTATCATCCACCTATAATAGAAATTGTGTCACACTTCAAATGATTGCAGAACAGCATGAAAGTACAACACATTTTGAAGATCTTCAATGAGAGAGGGAGGGAGGGAGAAAACATCGGCATGGTGATACCAGAGAGACCCCTGTTCCAATGTCAGGATTAGCGGATGGAATTGAGGCGCCTGGATGTAGTGAGGAGAAGGCAGAGAATGGAACCACCTCTTTCAGAGATTAAAGTTTATAGGAAATTATGCAGCTGCTCTTGGGGTTGGTTTCAGGGTAGCATGGTAAGAACAAAAAGGGCACAGGGCATAGGGAATTCTTCTAAAGTAATTATTAATAAAAAATGCTCATTGGGCTTGCTTATGCTCTGGGTTCTGGGCCCCCTGCTAAGTGCTTTGTATATATTACTCTATTTGCTTCTCACCACTCTGTGAGGTAGATTCTATTATTATCTCTAATTTGCTCATGAGGAAACTGAGCTACAGAGAGGTTAAGCATTGTGTAGAAGAACCAGATTAGAACCCCAGGTCTGCAGCTCCAAAGTTCAGGGGCTTAGCCACCATCTCCGAGTCGCTTCTAGGACCTCCTATTAATGAGGTTCTGAGAGTAGTGGCTACAGGAGCTGTACTTAGTGCCAGAAGAGGGTCTGTAAAAAGTCAGCTTCTAGAGCTATTTCCCTATTAAAAAAAAAACAGAAAAAGGATCTTCAAACTCTTTTCTTGGTTTATTTCATAAAGGATATGGATTTTCTGGGGTGCTCAGGCTTTCTGAGTAATGAAGTCTCTTGGATGACTGGAAGTCAAGTGGGAAACCATTTCCTCTGCAGCCTTATTGGAAAGCTCACTAAAATGCTTATTACAATTTTTTTCAAGGTCTGTGCAATAGGCTAGGTATATTCCTACGTGGTGAGCCTTAAGCACTGTCTCAGGGTCTCATCACTGAATAGAAATTTCGGTGCAGATATAAATGCCAATAATGATAGCAGTTCACCTTCATTCAGTGCTTTGTCAGGCCCTGTGTGCAATGCTTTAATCCTACCAACAACCCTATAAAGTAGAGTCGTTTCCCTTATTTTTGCAGAAGAATAAACTGAAGTTCTTAAAGGCTAAACAACTTGCCTCACAGCTGTAAAATGATAGAGTCACTTCCCCACCAAAATCTGTCTGAATTAAAATAATGGCATTGTGTCAAGGTGTTCTAAATCCTGGACAGACCTTGGAAATTGTTGTGTGTGTTTTTAAACACTTGCACACGCAATAGAGTTAGCCAAGGAGTAGATAACGTGATAAAGAGATTCAGAGTGAAGCAAAACTTGTTTGAAAACCTAGCTTAGCCAGGTACTAGCTGAATGAATATGGGAAATGATATAATCCCTCTGAACTCAGTTTTACCACTTGCAAAATGGCTATAAACCTACCTTCAATGTTACTGTAAAGATTAAGCACAAGTTCTCTAAAACACTGGCACATACTACGTGCTCAACAAAGGGTAGTTGCAGTTATTGTTTATTTTCCTCTTCCTCCTAAGAGCAGAGCACGTTTTAAAATTTCATTTTCAAGAGGCACTACAGTTTAATGTAAAGAGTTAAGGAGCCTAATTATTTAGGTCCTGGTTCTGTTACTAACTCTTTGGGATTTCCGGCTTTGCTAATGTCTGGGGGTCCCCGTTTACTAATCTGATTACTAAGCAAGAGGTTGCCTAGCTTTTGTATACATTATGTTGAATGATCCTTGGAATCCTACAAAATAATGAGTTTTGAGGTTAGCTCTGAGAAATTGAGGCTTTGCTATTAATCTTTTGCTTTCCTCAAATGATATCTGAGGGGAAAAATTAGAATGAGGGTCTTCTTTCCCTGTCTTGTGTCCTCTCTCCTCCACCTTTCCTAGCCTCCATTGCAAAAGCATAGCAGAGATCCACTAACCTGCAGCCTACCCTTGGCACTGATGCCTATTCATGGCTATCTTTGCTTTTTGCCTCCCCTTTCCCACATCCCCACATGGCAGCATCTTGGTGAACATGGATGACAACATCATTGAGCACTACTCCAATGAGGATACCTTCATCCTAAACATGGAGAGCATGATGGAAGGCTTCAAGATCACACTCATGGAAATCTGAGCTGCCGTCCTGGCATTGCCACAGCAGGAGCTCTCAGACAGCCGACCCAGGAGAGACAGAAGCCCCAGCCCCAGATATGCAGACCCATCTCACCCACCTCTCAATTGCTGTTACAAGACTCTGCTGGGGAGCAGGGCAAGGAACAAAGCCCCTTTGTTGTCAGTATATTTGGCCCACCCACTACAGGGGCTGTCCATGGAGCTGAAGCCCGAGCACCTCAGGAAGATACCTTGGGCCTGTCGAATCCTTATTTATTACCCGCCTTTTCCGAGAGCCCGAGGTCCAGGCCTGCCAGGACTCTGCAGGTCACTGCTGGCACCAGATGAAACTGTTGAGAGCCCCTTCTCCCTACCTTCAAGGGAACTGCAGCCAATCCATTCACGACAAGGAGCCTGAAGATTCTCGTTACTTCTTTCTCATCTTTCCACATCTCCTGACGAGCTGGACAAAAGTAGCTACTTCTTGGTGCAGTAGTCACAGATGGGGTGAGAGATGGATGCCTTCTTTACCAGCAAACCACTTTGGTTGCTCTGGGGAAGGTCATCTTGCTCAGTACCTCCAGGGTTTCCCAATGAGTGACCACACTGACATGTACAGGAAGGCATTCAGCTGCAGTGTAATTAATAAGTAACTAAGAAAGTATGCCTGGCTCTTGTGTACATAATGTTTATAATATTGCAATAATATATTTTATCTATGGTATGTGGGCATGTTTACTGCCACCATCCTAGGGGAGGCACATACTTTGAGACTCTGCTTTCACTTTCCACAAGAGTTGTTGGCTTTGGCACCTTTCAGGAGGCTTGTTGGACTAGCAGAGTGGCCTTTGAGATACCAAGTGACTGTGGCAGGTGCCAAGACAGACTCTTTAGTGAACATGCCCTGGGACTCAGTCCCTGTCCCCAGAGAGAACCCCCTTTCTCTCTGCATGACTATGACTTGTCCTCAAGGCCACTACATGTGCCTCTCATTGCATGTAATGTGCTTTGCTTGACTCTTCCTCTGAGCTTTCTCGTGAGAACGGTCATACTGTTTGAGGCCCTGGCTTCTTCTCCAGCTTTTGCACTGGCCATTGCCAGAGCTTTGTGGAGAGACTTGGGGTTTTGCCATGAGGGCCCTGCGGCCGGGCCCTGCCGTGCAACTCCTTGGCAGTGATGAGAATCTGGGACACCGTCTGGTGCCTAACAGTTTACAAGCATGTCCTTCATCTCAAGTGGCCCCTTTAGCCCATCTGCAGCACTGAGAGTGGTGTCAATTCCCAGCTCAGAATCAGCAGGCCTTAGCTTGTTCTGTGTCTCTCCTGCCATGGGCACTGGAGAGAGCAGGATTAGCTGCCTCTGCCCCTGGGTGCTGGATGCTGAGCAAGTGAGTGAGTGAGAATGGTCCAGGAGCCCTGGTCCTTCTGGAACCAGCCTCAGGAGGTGGACTGGGAGAGAGAAGGCCTGGTATGCCCACTCCATGCCCCAGAAAATGAAGAGAAGAAATGCTTCCCTGAACAAACCCAAAAAATCATGAATTGTGTGGGCCACTGTTCTCTTTGAGAGGGCGGATAGGTGGTCTAAGGTTCGTATTTATCCTTGAGGGTCAAAGCACTGGCTAGTTGGTAGCCTGACACATTTCCCCCCACCCCCTCAAGGCCTGGATTTTGGGTACGTTCTAGGTAAAGGCCAGATTTGTTTGCAAAGCACTTTGATGTCTAAGCTGGAGGTTCCCATTCTCAGGGCTCCCTGCCCCCTCCACCTCATCTGCCCCTGAGGCCCAGAGCAGTATGGACAGGTGGCTTTCAGCCCAGATGTTTCTCCTTGATGTGCAGAGGAATTTAATGGAGAGGAGAGCAGGTGCTTTGCCCAAGAAGGTCTCTGGGTGGTGATGCAGGGGAGGGGAGGGGAGGGGGATTACCTTTTTTGGTTCCTCTGGTCACCCCTCCCTAAGCATCTTGGATTCCAGCTCTGCTCCAATCTGTCCTGCCTCCTCTGTGACTGCCATGCCCTGGACTGGCAGCTTGGGTGCCATCCTTTATCATAATGGGGCAAATTCAGTGTTGAAAATACATGTTGTACTATGCACTTCCCACGTTCCTTCAGTTAGAAGTGTTGCAAACACAGTTGGTAAGCGTGATGGCAAATATGATTGGGCTGGGGCATAGAACTCCAGAGGAGGGAAACACAAATAAAACTTTGGGTAGCTTGATATGTACTATCAGCTCTTGTCTCTCTGACCTCTATGGAAAATTGTTTACTGGGCTTGCCCTAAGACAGAGGATAAATCTAAAGAATTTTTGCATTTGTCCCAAGTCCCTGAGCAATCATTGTGGGGACCTTGCCAGATCAAAGCATGGGAGGCCAGTGCCACGAAAGGGTAGTGCTGAGTGTAACCCCTCATCAGGCCCACCCTGTCTTCACTGCACCCCCTCTGCAGCCTTGGAGCGTCCAACTTAGGTCTCGTGTCCTTCACTGTGTGTTTTATATTAGCAGACCTTTGATGAATCCTGTTGTGTGACATTTCCCGAGCAAAAACACTCCAGAAAGATAGGAAAACTTACCTCCTCTGTCCGTTTTGTCCCCTAAACTAGTCCCATTCAAATAAATAAGCATTTTTTTTTTTAAGCCGTGAAAGATTGGAGACACGTGAAGCAAGTGTTTCTATTCTATATTCCCAAATTGTTTGGACTTAATAGGTGTTTAGAAGTTGAGACTCACTGAAAAAGAAGTTCAGGTATCATCTTGGAATTGGCTCCTAAAAGGGGAAGGCACATCCCAGCCCAGAGACTTAATATGACATAAGTTCCTTATTTAAAATCTTGAAAATGCAACAGATACAGGGGGTTTGTGCCAAATTCTATGAATGGACCTTTCTTAAAAACGAGCAAGGGAGATTGATATATATACAATGTGCTGTCGCATTAAAGCAAAAAATGGTAAATGTAACTTAGTTTTGTAAATGGGAGAGGGGAAATCTATAAATACAGTTATTTTATTTTTTGTACATTTTTAAGAAGAAAAAAATAAATATTCATAACGTACAAGTAAGTGAATGTCTGGTGCTTTCGGTGAGGTGGGTGTCGGGGCTCTTTGCCTGATGGGGACCCAGGACCCTTCTGGACACCTTTGGATCCTGGGCTTGAGCGGAGAGGGCTTCCTTGTGAGGCAGCCTTGGCGTGCCCCACCCCAAGGTCAGATGAGACGGGCTGAAGAAATCAAGATGCCTTAAGTGTGTGGGTACATCCTCACCAGGGTGGTTGCTCTTGGCCACCTTCTCAGGGAGGAAGTGGGTTTCCTGTTCACTGCTGACCTTTCACACTCCACAAGAACGACCACGGAGCTTTCTGGTCTCTTAGTTCATCCTCGCCAACCTCCACACAGGGGCTAAAGCCTCCTAGCTCACATTCTTCTTCCTCAGGACTGTCTCCTCCATGGACTCCACAGGCTCCCCAGTCTCTCCATGGGCGCAAATGCAAACACTACTTGATAGCGCTAGTGAGGCACTATTCCAGCATCGGTGGCTGTTTCCTCAGCCCCCCCCACTGCGCTGAGCCTCACATGCTCCTTTAACTAGTGCCCGTGATGATTTCCCAAGAGCCCCTCTTGGGAATTTCTGCATTCTTCCTCCTCTTACTTTCCCTACCTATGTCCACAGCTTGCAAATATTCACTAAAAATTTGCCTTCCAGACTATCCCCCACCCTGGTGACAACTCCCATCCCAGCCAGCCTCTGTGTCTGAACCCGTCGGCCGAAAGACACCAGGAAAAGTGTTTATTGAAGAGCCTGTTGAAGAGATCATGGGTCAATGGTCTCAGTAGGTGGTCTGAATGCTCTTCCTACCTCTCCCTGTGGACCATCCTTCCCTTTACTCATGACAGTCTGGCCCAGTGGTGTGTTGAATGATGCTCCCCACTCCTCTCCTTGGATTCGGCAAGGATGACCAATGAGCAAGACCACAGAGTCTAGTACCAGCGCTTGCCTTCCTCTCTCTAGGTTAATTCAGTTTAGCTACCATGGCCCAGGCTCTGTGCCAGATGCTGGGGATAAAGAGACAAATTAGACAAAGTTTGCCCTCAAAGGAGGTGAAGTGCAAAGTGATAATGGTCTGGTTTTATCAGAGGCCTCTCCGGGGAGAGTCAGGACTCTGTCATCACCCTTGTTCTAAGGCATACAAACCCCTCTTACCCTAACGTATTCACAGTAGGCTTGAGAGGCCACCACACTTGACCCACGCTTAGGAATGCTGCCCACTCCTATATCTGAGGCCTGTGTTTCTAGAGTATCGACAGGATTGGGGAAGGGAATGGTCATTGTTAGTACAGGTCCTCCAAAAAGTACTAAAATGGGAAGAGATTTTCAGATTTATTAGGGGAAATTCTTGTGATGGAGAAGAGTGGGGGTAGACAGAGAACCTGCAGACTGTGGCATCTGCAAAAGAGAGAGAAGGTTGGGGAGGAAGAGTCTCATACTGCAGCACAGTTCTGACAAAATCTCAGCCAGGCTGGTGGGGAGTCCCTGAGCAAAAGTCACCCATTGGAAGAATTCTACTTTGGGCAAGAATGGCCCAATTCTAACACCTCCACCAATGGATAACTGAACAGGAGCAGCCTGAGGAAAGCATGGCCTCAGAGTGAACACTGAGGTGTGGCAGCTGGAGTCTATTGATCAGTTGTGCTTCCTGCAGCAGGTTCTCATAAGGAGGCTTGAGTTTATAGGTGGGCCTCTATGGCCACCACAGCCAGCCTCCTTCAAAAGTCTTTTATTAGAGATTCATTCATTCATTACTTTTACATGTAAACATTCTCTGAGTGGGTTTACAGTCCTTAGGGGA
>PVIY010053955.1:0-14436 GCA_004026745.1 Myrmecophaga tridactyla | reverse complement strand
TGAATAGGAAGGCTAAATATAGTTAAGATGTCAATTCTTCCCACACTGATGTACGGATTCAACACAGTACCAATCAAAATTCCAACAACATGCTTTGAAGACTTGGAAAAGCTAAGTAGTAAATTCATCTGGAAGGGAAAGAGACCCTGAATAGCTAAAAGCACCCTAAAAAAAGAAGAACAAAGTGGGAGGATTAATACTCCCTGACTTTAAAACCTATTATACAGCTACAGTGGTCAAAACAGCCTGGTACTGGCACAAAGATAGAAGCATGACCAATGGAATCAAATCAAGAGTGTAGAAATAGACCACCAAATCTATGGTCAACTGATTTTTGACAAGGCCCCCAAACTGTCCATCTGAATGGGGACCAAATAGTCTTTCCAATTATTGGGCATGGAAGAACTGGGACTAAATAGTCTTTTCAATAATTGGGCAGAACTGGATATCAATAGCCAAGAGAATGAAAGAGGACCCCTATCTTACACCCTACACAAAAAATTAACTCAAAGTGGATTAAAAAAAACTAAATATAAGAACTAGCACCATAAAGCTTCTAAAAGAAAACGTTGGGAAACATCTTCAAGACCTAGTAATAGGAGGCAGCTTCCTAAACTTTATAACCAAAGCACAAGCAACGAAAGAAAAAAATAGATAAGTGGGAACTCCTCAAAATCAAATGCTTCTGCACCTCAAAAGACTGTCAAAAAGGGAACGAGGCAGCCAACTCAATGGGAGAAGATATTTGGAAATCACTTATTGGACAAAGGTTTAATTTCCCGTGTATACGAAGAAATCCACACAACTCAACCACAAAAGAACAAAAAACCCAATTATAAAATGGGCTAAAGATATCAATAGGCATTTTTCTGAGGAACAAATACAGATGGCTCAAAAGCACATGAAGAGATGCTCATTTTCATTCATGTAAGGGAAATGCAAATGAAGAGTACAATGAGATACCAACTCACACCTATAAGAATGGCTGCTATTAAAGAGACAGGAAACTATAAATGTTGGAGAGGATGTGGAGAAACCGGGACACTTATGTACTGCTGGTGGGAACATATAATGGTGCAGCCACTATGGAAGACTGTTTGGCAGTTCCGTAGGAAGCTAAATACTAAGTTGCCCTATGACCCAGCAATAGCACTACTTGGTATATGCTCAGGAGAGCTGAAAGCAATGACAAAAACAGATATTTGCACACCAATGTTTATAGCGGCATTATTCCCAATCGCCAAAAGATGGAAACAAACCAAATGCCCATCAACAGATAAGTGGATCAACAAAATGTGGTGCATACATATGTTGGAATATTATGCAGCAGTGAGACTAAATGACATCCTGAAGCACATGACAAGATGGATGACCCTTGAGGACATAAAGAATCCCCTGATACTGTGTCAAACTTTAGGGACACCCAAATCAATAGGTCATGCCCTCAATCACGAGACTTATGCTTGTGAAGCTTACGTAGGGAGCGGAGATGCTTAGACTACCTATAGGCATGCCTGAGAGTTACTTCTGGAGGACCTCTGTTGTTGCTCAGATGTGGCCTCAGTCTCTCTAAGCGCAACTCTGCAGGTGAAATCATTGCCCTCCCCTCTGTGGGACATGACATCCAGGAGTGAAACTCTCCCAGGCGACGGTGGGAGGTAACTCCCAGGGATGAGTCCAGCCATTGTCCAGGCATTGAGGGATCAATAATTCCATCCTGACCAAAAGGGGGAAAATAAGCATAATTAATTAAGTACCAGTGGCAGAGAGATTTCAAATAGATTTGAGAGGCTTTTCTGGAGGTGGCTTTTATGCAAGCTTCGGGTAGACCTTGCTACCTGTCAGAACATGACAACCCCCAACCAGGACTATTCCAGCCAATCCTAAAGAACACCTAGGACAATATATAAGATTCCACAAGGGTTTCAGGCACTGGAGTAACTTTCCAGAAATCTACAACCTCCAGATGGGTCCCTGGACCAGATAAGTCCCTGAAACCTAGAAGGCCCAGCTTCACCAGAACATCGATAGTTCTGTCTCCCTACCCCATATTAGTGACAGACCCTTCCAATATGAAAGATTTACAATGGCCAAAGCCCAAACACACCTAAAAGGAGGGATGGAAAGTTCAAAGTTGATGGTGGAGTTGTACAGTTAAGATAGGATTTAACAAATGAATATAAATGGTAAATTATTAAATTGGTATCTGTTTTAGTCTCCAGTATCTTAGAGCAGCTAGTAGTAAAAACCTGAAATTGTGGAATTGTTACCCATGTCAAACTCTGAAATATGTTCTACAACTAATCATGGTGCAGTGCTTTGAAATTTAATGCTTTTTTGTATATATGTTATTTTTCACAAAATAGGAAGCAAAAAAAGTTGATTTGATTGTGATGTTAAAAAAATTTATGCCTTCTAGCCTCCTATATTCTGGAGCAGTTAGAAGGGAAAAAATGTGAGCAGATTGTATGGTACCCTGTGGCAAACTCTGCAATCTGTCCTGTAACTCTTCTTGAAGAGTGCTTTGAAAACTATTGCTTTTTTATTTCTTTGCTTTGCATATATGTTATACTATACATTAAAATGGTTAAAAAAAAATCCATTCCAGCCACAAGTCCCTTTGAATGTTTCCTGAACATTTTAGCCCCTTCTAGACTCAATGCATTTACACTTGCTCTTCTCTCTGCCTGAATTTATTGTCCCCCAGATATCTGCCTGGCCTCTTCCTCACCCCTTTTATAAGGGTCTCTGTAAGACCTTCTCTCATTGCACTATTAAAATTGCAGCTATCACCCCTGTCCATCTTCTCTGCTTTGTTTGTCTCCACCATACTAATGACCATCTAATATGCCACCAATAAACTTATTTATTGTTTCATTGTTTGTTGCCTCTCACTGGAAAGTATGCTTCAGGAAGACATGAATGTTTTGTATTCTTAAGTCCTATTACAGTGCATGATGCAGAGTGTGCGTTCAGTAGATATTTGTGGAATTAATAAGTGGAAGAAAAAATATGGAGGAACAAAGTGAGCTCCAAACAGTGAACTTTAAAATTATTTTAGATTGCAGCACAGTTCTAATCTGAACTTGTGTATTCTTCCCTGGAGACTGGCAGCTTGGGTGTGATGTGAATCAGCAAATGGTGGCTAAGAGCACACCTGCTAGCTGGGTAACCTGCTAAGTCATTTTACCTCTCTGTGCCTCAGTTTCCTCATCTGTAAAATAGGGGCAATAAAAGTCCCTACCACATAGGATTATTACATTATTAATTGAGTTTATATCTTTATACATTTGAAAAATCACCTGGTATATAATGATTGCTCTATTAGTGTTAACTCTGAATATTTGTTTTCTTTTTATAGACATGAGTTTGGCTTTGCTGTCCAAAATATCTGCAATGTGTCTAAGAACAGACCAGATACTTTGGGATTTTCTTCAAACTTGATCAGCTCAGGTTTCCGTTATTAACCATTACATTTTACAGGGGACTTTCCCTCTCCCAAACTCCTCTTCTATCCTGCAGTTCTGGGCATCAGGTTTGTGCTCAGCCTGCATCTCTGTTAATCATTGTCTTAATTGGCTTTGATATTTTCCCTGGTGTTCCTACCCCAAGGTGCAATGTCTGCTTTCTGTTTCTAAATGCATCACACAGAACTGTATTATCTGCATGTCATTATTCTGCAATAGCCGGTCATTTCTACATCCCTTTCTACCCCTGACCATGAGACCCAATTTTATCTGTCATGCAAATAGCCATAAACAGAGAAAAGGAAAGTCTTACTTAAATGCTTTTAATTGCCATTTTGCTGTATACACAGATAATGAGAAACATTCACTCTTTTCTTGATCTCCTTACTTCCATTGCTATTTAGAGCTGAGAACCAAATGGAAACTTGACAATTTCTTTTAGATGTTGAAGTGAACTCTTTTTCATGAAGGTTTGTCCTTAAGTGTCAGTGTGTACAGTGGCTCTGAAGCAGCAGCTAAGCCTTGTCTGTTTTCAGTCTTAGGCCTTTAAGGTGTACCAGGAAAGGTCCATAGAGCCTCACCTCCCTGGGCAGGTCCTTCCGTTGTGGAGAGCTGGATGCAACCGTCCCTATGCACTCTCTATCCATGGAGGCTGCCGGGGAGTTGAAGACTGCAGCACACAGTTTCTGTACTGAGGGTGGTAGAGGCGAATTATCACCAGGTCTCTGTTCAGGGCAGTGGAGACTCATTTGGGCATTTAACAAAATGGAGAAAAATGTTGAAACCAATCTTATTTTCAGATAGAAAGACCCTACTTTTTGATGTAATGCCTGCCTGGATTCAGCAATCATAAGCAGATAATTGAAAAAGACTATGTGTTTCCTTACAGGCCCTAAAGTTCACTCCATAGCTGACAGTGAGTTAAAAATACTTGGCTGGTGAGAAAATTGAGAAATGGATGACTCAGTCCCTCCAAATAAAGAATCTGCTGCTGAAACTGAAGAATGGTCAGCGCCAGCACTGTCAAGCGTTGCTACGGGGTGTTCTCTAACTAGGCAAAATTCAAGGTAGTGAGACGCAGGGCCCCTATCTAGACATAAATGCCTTTGTAAAAACGTCAAAATGACAATTTTCAAGAAAAAACTCAACTCTTCCTCCTGGTTAGAAATACCAGAGAGAATACATCCCAAAGCAATGCTTGTTACCAGCCTCAACTATCTCTTAGCACCTCAGTTCCCTTGGTCGCTTTGCCTCAGTTTAGATGCCGTCCAGCACCCGCTGAGGACCTTGGCTTGCCTGCTATCCCTCACTCAGCCAGGGTGCAAATTGTGCTGTGACTTCCCCCCAGCTGCTCTCAGCACATTGTCCCAGACAGTTCTGCTTGGCATTTACAGATTAATTTTGACTCCCCCCCCCCCCCCAGTGCTAGCACTCTAGGCTCCTGGTCTTACTATTAACTTCCATCTCCCCCACCTCTTTTTTCTTTTTCTTCTTCTTCTTTTTTTATAACGATAATGCCAAATATGCAAGTTGGATTTGTGGGGCGTGCAATGCTGGGTGCCGCAGGTATACGGAGGTGCATTGAAGTGGTAGTCCGGAAGGGCTGAAGATGGGCCCTGGCTGGGAGGGCTGGAAGAGGCGGGGAAGGGCAGAGAGGAGGCCGCAGTCAGAGGACACTGGCCGGGGGACCAGCCTTCATCCTCAGAGACGCGGAGCTGGGCCCAGAGGCCACGCAGGCTGGGCTGCCTGGCACCGGCTGCTACCGCGCGGCACCCGCACCCCCGGCCGCGAGCCGCTGTTCACCACCAGGGCCGCTCTGCTTAGCCCTCCGCTCCCCGGAGCTCTCAAACCAGCAGCAACACGCAGATGGTTACGGGCGAGATGCCTTCCTGCATCTTCTGTCCAAAGACGGCAGCTGCCCTCCCCTCCCCCGCTGCGCGCCTTCCGCCCTGACCAGAGCTGGGCTCCGCGCCCCTCGCTCTCTGGTCCTGGTGGGCGGCACGGGTCGTGTCTCCCCCCGGCCCTCGGCCTTCTTCTTCACACGCCTCCTGCCTTGCAGCCTGGAGCCGGCCCCGCTAGCCTCCCGCCCCGCCTTTGCGCCTTTGCGGCTTCCTTTAGGTGTCCTGGGTCTGCGCCTGCTGACCCCTCTCTCCTCGTAATCTCTCTCTCTCTCTCCCTCCCTCCCTCCCACTCTCTCTCTTTCACTCTCTCTCTCTCTCTCTCTCTCTCTCTCTCTCTCTTTCTCTCTCTCTCTCTCTCTCTCGGCATAACTTATAAAACAAATTTTTAATTTTAGAGTAGTTTTAGAAATACAGAAAAGTTACAAAGATAATAAAGAGAATTCCCATATATTCCACACCCAGTTACTCCTATTATTAACATCTTATGTTAGCATGGTGCATTTGTCACAATTAATGAACCAATATTGTGCATGCAATTATATTATATTAATATAATATGAGTAATGTGATTAATGAACCTATATTCGTTCCGTCATTCATTCATCTTGTCTTCTTAGGTTCCTCTCTGCTATGGTGCTTTCTCAGACTCTCCTTGTATTTGAAGATCTTATGACTCTCACTTAGAAGGTATCTAATGTTTTTCTCATGACTAGACTGGGGTTATGGATTTCCTGAGGAAGAGCTCAGAGGTGTGGCACTGAGCCATTGTATCATGGTTATTTACTGTTACATTGTATTATATCATGGCTACTTCTAGTTATATTGCATTATATCATGGTTACCTGGTGTTATGTTGTAGCATGATTACCTAGTGTTACGTTGTATTATATCATGGTTCCCACTGTTACATTGTATCATGTCTACCTCTCTGTCCATTGCATTGTATCATGGTTACCTAGTACTACGTTGTATCAAGATTACCTACTGTTACATGTGTTATATCATGGTTACCTACTGTTACATTGTATCATGGTTACTGTCAGCAAGACTTGTTGATGCTTACTTTAATAACCTGACTGAAGCAGTGTTTGGCAGGTTTGAAACTGTTATATGCTCCCGAAAAGCCATGTTTTTTTAACAAAGTCATGTGGGTGCAGTCCTACTGTGGGTGAGACTTTTTTTTTTGTTTTTTTGCATGGGCAGGCTCTGGGAATTGAACCTAGGTCTCTAGCTTCGCAGGCGAAAATTCTTGCCACTGAGCCACCTTTGTACCGCTCTGGGTGGGATTTTTGATTAGGTTGTTTCCATGGAGATGTAACCCCACTTGTACAAGGTGGGTCTTAATCCTTTTACTGGAGTCCTCTAGGAACAGTGTAAGAGGCCAAAAACAGAGAGAGAGCTCAGAGCCAACACAGAGCAGAGAGATGAAATCAAGACACAGACGTTTGGGGATGAAGAAAGAAAACACTGCAGGGGAAGCCAGAAAGGTCCACAGAGCCATGTGGGAACAGAAGCCGGGAGAGAAGGACAGCAGACGTGGCCACATGCCTTTCCATGTGACAGAGGAACCCCAGACACTGTCTGCCTTTCTTCAGAGTCAAAGTTTCTTTCTATGGATGCCTTAGTTTAGACATTTTCATGACCTTGGGACTGTAAACTTGTAATTTAATAAATCCCCTTGCAAAAACCAATCCATTTCTGGAATAGTACATTCTGGTAGCTTTAGCAAACCAAAACAACGTGTTTGGCACTGTAAGCTTACTTTTCAAGATTTCTCTTTTCATATTTTACTTTTTAGAAGGAAGTCACTATGTACAGCCCACACTTAAAGAATGAGGAATTATATTCCATGTTCTTGAGGATGATGTATTTACAGAAATTATTTGGAATTCTTGCATTGGAGATTGGTATATTAACCTTTGTTTATTGGTTTATTTAATATTTATTTATGTGAGCATGGACTCCTAGATATTTATTTCATACTTTGGATCATAATTCATTACAATTTTATTTTATCACTTAAATATGGAGTCAACTTATCTTTTTAAAGGGGTTATTTTTTTATCTCTTACCTTTTCCTTTAATCATTATAAACTGAGTAGTATGGTTTAGAGTGTCTAAACCACAATCAACTGAATTTTAGACACTATTTACAAAGGTTTCTTCCTAATACCCCCAATTCTTTCCCCTTCCAAATTACAAAAATATTTACAAAAATAATTTATGCTTATAATTTAGCTATTGAAATGCTTCCAGTTTTAAATAGCTAACCAACTTACTGGATAATTGACCTACCCACTACTTAACTCTGCTGATTCAGTTCATGTTTATGTCTTCTGTGTAGCAGCTTGTGCATTGGCATTTGATAAATATGAAATGATGATAAACAAAATGATCAAGGCACTAATATTCCCAGGTGAAAAAATATCGAGTAGAAACACAAAGGTATCAAGGTATAATAAAATTATCTTTTGCTTCATAGCTGGCTAGTCCAATTTGAACTTTCTAGTGAATATACAGAAGGTAGAATATCATGTTATCCAAATGAAAATCTATTTCCAGAAGGCTCTTGAAGGGCAAATGGAGCTAAACATTTTGAGCCTGTGAATCTGCCACTCATTGTTAAGTTTTTCTTTATCATATTTTTCAAGTTCATGCCAAGCTAGAAATGCCTGTGTGATCCTATGTGATTGATGTTCTGAATATTTATTTTCCTACCACAATCATCCAGTTGGAACCACTTGCCTAAAGAAGAAATGGCTTGTTATTATTTGACTAAAATGCTCCATCTGTTATAATGGTTTTCACATATTCTTCTCTATTGAGTTACCAGCCACATGTGCCATTCCAGTTATTAAAAATGTAGCTTAGAAAATCTGTAATTTCTCCACAGACAAAATATCTGTTTAAATGCTGTTCCGCTGTTTGAGTTTGGAATCCAGTGCTCTTTAGGGGAGATTCCCTCTTGTTTATTAGCAGTCACTGGAATGCTTTGCACAAAAGTGGAATTAGGTAATAAGTAAGCTGCTCTTTCAGCTTACCCTTCTCTTTTAACCTGGTTGCCTTGTTTTGGGTGTCCGCAGGGTGGCAGATCTGTGGTGTTTGCAAAGCCAGAGCACTCTTTCATGACTCCATGGGCACTTCCTGGTTTCTTTCTGCTCTGTCCTCATCCTTACAGAGCTCAAAAATGCCACTTGGCACATCCACCCTCCCCATGGTGGTCATTTCATGATTATTGATTTGCTTATTCCGTGGCTCATTTCACAAAAGATTTGAAAATATGGGTTCTAGGATTTTCTTTGTGGCCCGTGCATGCAGATGCTATGGGACTGACATCTGACTGATCCCAATGGCCCTAGTAGTGTGGGGTAGGTACACGAATATGGAACTGACTGGGCGGTGCCAGAGGTAGCACTGGGAAAAGTGCTCGCAAAAGTAATGGGACTGGGTGGGCCATGGTGGCTCAGCAGGCAAGAATGCTTGCCTGCCATGCTAGAGGACCCGGGTTCGATTCCCGGTGCCTGCCCATGTTAAAAAAAAAAAAGTGATGGTACTTGTAGAGGGGCCACAGGTATGGTTTAGGGCTTTCTCAGTATATGAGAAGGCTATCAACGTCTCACAGAGGAGCAGAGAGTTATGTTAGAGGTACCTGTGCCTGCTGTCTAAGTCACAGTAGTGTTGAAGAAAGACGTAGGTTGTGGAGTCTGGTGTTTTGAGTTTCATATCTGGCTTTGCCTCCAACTGGTTGTGTGACCTACAAAAATTCACTTGACTGTCTAGAACTCTGTTGCCTCATTTGGAAGTAAGCAGTTTAGATTACAATACTCAGCTCCAAGGTCCTACAATGCTGTAATATATTTTGAAAAATTTTCCCATATATGCCTTATTTGTCAAATTAATATATCAAAATATATATATTTTGATAAAAGCAACATGAAAGAATAAAATGGTCATAATGTTTTCCTTTCACACATACTTATTGAGTGCATGACACTAAGAATGCAATAGTGGAGTAGACAGTTCTCAGACACAGTACACATCAAGTTCATCCTTCTTTCTATGTATCTCTGTTATCCCAAAGGAAACCCAGGGCTGAAACCCAGTCTACAGTAGGCCTTTTCTAGCAGCTCCAATTTCCCATGTAGTAAGGGTGGGGGCAGAGACACCTCGGCGGCCAAAGGGAATTCAAGAGACTTCCTAAAGGTGATAATAAATTATTTCCCGACCTATTTACCACCCACATCACCATCTGTTAGCATGGATGGGACCTCTTTGTGGATAGGAAAAAGGTACTCCCTCCCCAATAATTGCATAAATGTGCCCACTTCTGTGCCACCAAATTAGGGAAGGCCTCTTCCTTCCTAGAGGCTGGTACAGCCCCTCACGGGACAGCCAGGGCTGTGATCATGGCAGGACTCGAGCTCAGCCCCCACTTCTGCCCCCTGGCCAGATGCTCTGAGCAACCATGCAAAGCTTCCGTAAAGCCTGCCTTAGAACAAGGCTTCTTTCTGAACATTCACCAGAGAGTCTCCCTGGGAGATGCTGTCTTCACAGAACCAGGCTGTGAAGACAGAGTCTATTTCTTTATGTTTAAAAAATGGCACCGTGTGTGTGAACTGCCTTAGGGTTTGGGTGGTAAGGTATTCTATTTTTATCAGATGGTCCTGATTTTTACTAATTTCTTTTTTTCCCTCTCAGTGTCCTGAGAAGCCCTTCTGAGTACAATGTGTCCCCTTTAATAAATCAAACTGCCTCTACAAGATCAGAGCACTTGAAATAAGACTGGATAGTGCAATGTTTTCGAATGCAATTGCTTATGGCACTGTCAAGCTAAGCCAGCCTGCTTCTCCACTCTTATTTAATTGGCCTAATGAGTTTGGGCTGATGTGGCCGAGCAATCAGTCAGGTTAGAGCTATGAGATATTGAAAAATAGGATAAGAGAACAGAAAAGGCATTTGGCAAATTGATACAGGACCGGGGAACTGGAAAGTCTTGATTTAACAATTGGATATGTTCTTTTTTATTATTATTTTTTCCATTTCTTGAATGTTGATTAGTCATCACGAAACCTACTTGGATGTGCTTCCTTGCTCATGTTTCATTGGAATTCATTTTGCAAATCTCCCTCTGTTTTGATTCAAAAATGTGCTTCTCTCATATACAGTAAGCCAGAAATTCTGCCATGTAGGAAACATTCAAGAACGAATAAATGCCTGCAATTTAGAAAAGCAAAATGTCCCTATCAAATGCATGCTACCCAGAGGCATTTTTAAACATTCTGTGGGAAAAAAAACACAAAAGAAAAACATGAGTTTTATAACATGTGATGTGATATCACCCAAACATGAACCACAGTGTTCCTATGTCTTCAGTGAAGTGGCTGGCTGTTCTTTTTTCCTTTTTCCTGTCTATTAGAGGGAGGAAGGCCTCGGGTCACCCCAGGCCAGTTACTGAAACTGCCTGAGAAAGGCATTCTTCTAGTCCTGGGAAGGTCAGAAATGGGGCGAATTTATCAAGCTTGACTGGTTTTCCGGTTGATTTGCTGTATGTGAGGTAAATATGGGTACTTGGTGTGGAGGTCTGTTGCTCATTTACAGATATTTAGGGGCTTTCTTTTGTTTTTTAAAAGGAAAATTTGAACTTTGGTCAAACCTGTAAAATGGTTATGAGTTTGGTCCTCAACTTGTGTTCGCATTAATCTGGTTGCTTGCTGCCCCTGCTCTGCAGGCTTGGTGGGACATTAAATCCCCCCGTTTTTGCCCTGCAACCTCCTTTGGCCCTGCAGGGACCCAAGGGTCTAATATCTCCCAGAAAATCTGAAGAAGGGGTTCAGGTTTTGTGGCTGAAATGGCTCATTGAAAACGGGGTGGAGCCACACCCTACCTGCCCAGCCTGGCTTCAGGGAGTGTTGACCCTTCCCGGTCCAAGGACAGAGATGTGGCCTCCTGCCACTTCATTAGCTTGCATGGGGGGTGGCAGGGGATGGAGGTGGGGGAGGGAGGGCATCGTTAGGTACTGGGATAGAAACTCCCGAGATTTTCCCTTCTTGAACAACCCAGCTGTTTATTTCGGAAGCCGACATATTTGAAAATTGTCTCTATGATGATTTTTGTTTCCCCATTTAGTTTTTGCTTTCTTTTCTGATTTTTTCCCCTGTTTTTCTATTTATAGCAGAAAGCCTGAGATTCTTTTTCTTGTTGCCTTCTTCTTTAAGTACAAGTGGAAAGACAGGCTTTTGTGGTCTGCATGAAATGTAAATAGCTCAAATAGCCCCACTTCTAAGAAGCCTTCTTTAACTTTATGACTCAAGAGCTTTTCTCCTGTTTTCTGCTGTATTCCTAGCAATAGTTGGAGCACACTTTCTTTGCATGTGTTTTTTTGAGCATACTTTTACAATGAATTTATTGTGCATAGCCCGTCTCTAAGGAAAGCTCAGATTGCTCCTCCTAGGCACCACAAGGGGAAGGGTCAAGGCCAAGGACAGTCTTGGACCAGGGTTCTCATCAGAATGTGATGAGAGAAGACAGCAGAATTCCTTCCCTCTGTGTGGTCTCTGGTCTTTGGAGCTATTCATTTGGTGTCTCCTCTTTAGACTTATTGCTTTAGGTCCTTTCGTGATTCATTTACTTATCCATTCAACACATTCTCTTGGGTGCTTTATTATGTTCCACACCTTGTCAGGTGGTGAGGATGCACCAGAACTAATTCAAACGGTGCTCTGTCATTGTGGCTTATAGTTTAGTGGGCTATCTCTCCCAGAACTCGGATGTTACAGTGAGTTTGTCCTGGGTCTGCCTGCCTCATGGGAACAGTTCCCTTGCCTTGAGAAGATCCACTGGGAAGCAGGAAAAGAGGTTATCATCCACATTCATGCTCCAATAGACCAGTTGAGGAGCTTTTAGCTCGTAGGTTGCCTGTCCCAACCTATCTTTCCCACAGCAAATACTGACCACCTACCAGTGCATGGGAATCCCGTTTGAACTTGATACAATGACTGCAGGAGTCATGAAAATGATGTACATGTCTGGCCTCACCTCCATGATTATATTTCCTTTGGGAACCCAAAGGTCACTGAATCTGCAGGATGAAGTTGACTGAGACTTTCTGATCAGGAGCCCCCCATCACCCTTTTCCTTAGCCATTCCAGGAACAGAACCACCCATCATTACTATTGTAGTAATTTTCTCACTTTAACATTTCTGTAAATGGACTCTGGTGGGTAGAGACCTTGGTGCCCATATCCTGGTATCCTGGAGAAATTTAGCAAAGTGGTTGGTGCCTACTGTTGTGGGATGGGTGGATGTGAAGACAAACTCAAGGGAAAACAGAACAGTGCTGACAATACTTCTAGATATTAATTGTAAGCATAGGGAAATATGTGGATATAGTCTGAAGGTTGAATAAATTATGAACTATTTTCTTTATTCAAGGCACTGTATTGGGATCTGTGGATTATAAAATGGTCCTTTGACATGGACTCAGTTTTCATGCAATTAATGGGGTTGATAGGAAGCATACCAACAACTACACTGCAGGGTGAGACATTGCAACAATTGAAAAAGTGCTTCCAAAATTCTGAGGATGTACATTTGGTGAAGACTATTCTTGTATTTATTTTTGAGGTTTTTTTTTTTCTTTTTTTTTTTGCATTGTAATAGCGGACACTAATTTATTTACAGGCATGGGTGAAGTGGGATTTGAAGATTTGGAGGCCTTTGCTAAGAGGCAGTTTGGTCCTAGCCTTCAGGAGTACTGAGGTGTCAGTGAAATGCAGAGGCCATGCACTGTTGGGTGAATCAATAGATAGAAGCAAAGACAGAGCTCTGCTTTCTCTTTGTCCCCCACCCCAGAGGCTCTAAGGGGGGCCACCCTTGGTATGCTCAGCTGCATAGTTTTTATCACTCAGAGGATACCATAGAGAATATAAGCTCTCTACTTACATTCTGTTATTGCTTTCTTCCTCCATGGTGTTCTTAACTTTAAAGGAATTTATTTTTAATTCCTTAGCTTTAAACTACTTTGAATTTGTGTTGGTTTTGTGTACCATTTCATTCTGACTCAGGTAGCTACATTCTGATATTTGTCTTATGTTCTTTATAATGTCCTCCGTTCCTCCCAAACTTGCCTTTATGATAGAACTTCTTCTATTTGCACAAGTTCTTATTTATTAAGATATCTCATTCTAATTCTTTTTACCCTGTGTTTCACCCCCTTGAAATTGTCTTGGTTTAAGCCATAGCAGATCAGCAAAATCTGGCTAAATGCCATTTTATTAAAGTCTAAACACTATGGGGGCCATTGTCTACGCGTGAGATTGCAGGGTTCAGAATTTCTGAGAAGGCTGCAGCTGCCTTAGAGAGAGAATAAAGGGCATATCGAAAACAATGTCCCTCTATGTCAGCATGGTAAGGGATGCCAAGATTGGGAATAGTAACAGAGAGTGACTGTCTCCTTACCACTGCCTTTTCATTTGGTCAAGATACAGCAGGTGGATTCTCTACACATTTATACTTTTTTTTTTTTTAACTAAAATCTATAGGAGAGAAAAAGAATTCATTGCTACCCCAGAAGCCATGGTAAACATTCAGAAACAGCCCATCTGTCTCTGGAGTTCATTTGGAAGAGACAGAAGAACCACAGGAAGGGCTGTGACCCAAGTTCATGGAAAGAAATGACTCTGCAGATTTTTCCTGCACAGTCTTGTGCATTGACTCCTGCTAATTTTTTCAGGGTCAATGTTCCAAGTGACATTTGGGAGATATGCCTGACTTCTGCCTGGCTCTAAACAGATCTGGAATCGTCTGGCTTTGAGATGGGTTCAAATCCATGGGTTAATGACAATCACAGTCCATAACAAATGCTGGCAAACATTTTTGCAAACATGAGCCAAATTTTAGTTTTATTATAAAATGTAAAGTCAGATCTGGCTTTGAGTTTTGCACTAACATTTCACACAAAACTAATTTTCAGTCCTTCCAGATGGGTTCAGTGTCTATGGCATACTGCCTGGGACACTAAATGCATGTGGTGTAGAGGATGGTGGCGGGGGAGGGAATAAAGTTGGTTC